>RJWJ010029945.1:0-20261 GCA_004363605.1 Indri indri | reverse complement strand
CAATGCTGGCACCAGAATCCCCATGTTTTAGCATTTTCTTTGCCAAAAGACAAAGACGAAGAAGCCGGAGCTGACGGAAAGCACAGGCGGCCCCCTCAGATCTCGTAGGATCCATAAAAACAACCCAGCAGGCGTGGTTCGTGCTCTCAAAGGGTACCTGGAACTGCAGGGACCCGGGCGCTGGGCACGGATGGTCCATTTCCCCACTCACAGGAAAGAGCAATGAGCTCTGGGTCTGCTCTCCACCTCAGCATCCGTCAGCCTGTGCCATTACCGAGTGATCCCCTCTGAGCACCACGGCCACCGCGCACAGGGGCAGGACAGCCAGAGGGCAGTTCCGTGGTGCTTCCCTTGCAGAGATGTCCAGAATCCCGCAGTGCAGCCAGTCCTTGGGCCTCCCTTCCTGCGCATGGGGACTGCCCGCACCTTTAGCATTCAACACTCACTCTCCCCTTGACAACCGTGGCGCTTAAAAATCCAATCAACACAGAGATTTTATGGAACAAACTACACTGTGATCACATGGCCCCCAAAGCTGGAACACGATCTCACTCAAGGTCACGGGACTGAGCACCCAGACCTCTCTCTCCCCATCAAAGACCTGCTTCACCCTACCCCAGGCCTTGAGGAGACACTTGGTTTGTTTAGGAGTGAATGTGGCAGCCCTGCCTGCCCTTCCAGCAAGTTCCCTGCAAGCGGGTGTCCTCTGTGGGCAGGTGGCCGTCTCCAGAAAACACCTCTCCTTACACCATTTTGCCAAGGACACGAAAACTTTCCTTCCCCCTTCCCCTATCTCCCCTTTGGGCGAGAGGGGAAAAGGAGAAGGAAGGAGGGGCGCCCCCGGCCTGCGCCCCCGCCCGCCCCATGGCGGATCCCGTGCGACCCGCACCCCGGGAACCACCCGGGAAGTGCCCGAAGTTGGCTTTGGCGCCAGCTCTTTTCGATTTCGTTCTCAGCGCCGCCGCCCGCAGCAGCCCTCGCTCCTTCCTGTAACAGCTCCGAGGGGGACCCCGGTGGCCCTTCCCGCCCGGGGTCCCGGCTCCTGCAGTCAGGGGTCCCTCCCGGGCCGGCGGCGCGGGGCGCAGGGGCCCTACCTGGTCCGGGCGCGGCGCCACTGCTGCTCCGGGCGCGGGGACGGGCGCGGGGACCGGCGCGGGGACTGCGGGGCCCGGCGCGCGGTGGGTGCGCCCCGCGGGCGGCGCTGGCCAGGGGGCGCTCGCCACCCTCCCCGCCGGGCCCGCGGCCCGAGGGGACCCGGGACCCCCGCCCAGAGACGCGCGCTGCGCTCAGCCGCGCACCAGCCGCGCGCCGAGCTCTGTCTGCCCGCCCCCCCCGCCCCCGGGCGTCCTGTCCCCTCCCCCGTCGTCACTCCTTACTGGCCACTTGTCGCTCCGCCGCGACCGGGCCCCGCAGGCCGCGGGGGGCGCGCGCGGGACAGCCCCCGGAGGGCGCCGATGCCGAGCGGGGGCCCCTCGGCCGCAGGCGCATTCTGAATGCCGGGAACAGCGGCGACAGACCGCAGGTCGCCTCTGTCTCACCGAACGGGAACCAAAAATGATGCTCCGGCAGCAAGGGAGAAGGTCACTGGGCAGAAAGGACAGCGTCTGTTCACACCAGAAGGGACGGTCCGCATTGTTCTTTCTTTTGCTTTTATTCAATCATGCATTTTATTTTTTATTTATTTTGAAAAAAAATTTTTTACTGGGGTACAAAATTACCTACCTGAGGAGGTTTGGGCACAACGCTGTCCTGGTGAAAATCGTTTCTAGGCTGCCTCTTACCTACCGTTTGGACTTTCTGTATCTGCACGTTGACGTTTTATACGCAGTTTCCAAAGTTGAGCTGCTTTAAACTACAAGATGCTCCGAGCTGCCAGGCGACGCCGTTACCGCGCATGTGTCATTTTAGGGCTCTTTTTGCCTTGCGGGTAAGGCTGGTGATGGTACTCCGCATGCTTTTGCTATTGAAATTTGGCAGAAAAATGTATCTCTGTCCGGGACCAAGGTGGCAGAGCCCCCACGTCATCTTCTCTCTGCAGACTGCAAAAGAGAAGCTTCCCAAGTTCACAAGGCCTCCTCCCTGGCTCTTTTCCCGACCATTTTCAACAGAGCCTATTATGTCGCCAAGAAGAAATGGCAAACTGACAATGGCTACTGTGCCTAGGAGACGGTAAACTCCGGGTTCCCCATTTCTGGGGTTTTCACTGACAATTCGAGAAGGAGGTTACATACTACAGGGGCCCAAGGGAAGTCCACATGTCCTGTTGATTTAATCGGTGGACAATGGCTTTAGAACATGTTTCAAACAACGATCATTATGACCATGTACTGAGTCCCTGTACACTAGCCACTGTGACGAGCACCTTGGATGCACTATTCACTTAATCTTCATCATCTTATGAAGTATTATAATCATCATCATCATCTCTATTTAACAGATGAGAGTAATGAGGCTTAGAAATATTATGCAGCTTGCCCAAGATCCCACAATTAGCAAAGTAGCAGAACCAGGATTCGAACTCAGGCCAGGGTGAAGGAGCCCTCTCACACGCTGCTTTCTGACAACCAAGCTCTCGGTTTCCTCTCTCTGTCTCTCTCTCTTTTGGACAGGTAGTCTCTGAGGACGCGTGCTACTCTAACATTTCTATAACCATATGGTCCTACAATGAGAAACCCATTAAACTGAATGAAGTCTGGATCTTTTAAAATAATCTCCTTCATATGTCTAAAAAAAAATGGGGATTTTTTTTTTTTGATCTTAAAATTTCCTCTAAAGCAAAAAATCCAAATCTGTTGTGGGTACACATTAGGTTTCATGGGCACCTCTAGATGTTTCTGACCCCGGCATCCTGTGGGACCAGCCTTCTCCTTCCCCAGGCTACAAGGCATCTCTGTTTCCCATCAGCCACTGCCTCACTGTTTTGTAAACAGGGTGGCTGCTCAGAAGTTCTCCACACCTTTGTTTCCTGGAAGACTAAGTGGCGTTTCCTGCAGGGGCCACATGCTGGCGGTGAGGTTCCACTTGTTATGTTAAACACACCCCAGCTTTCAGTTGTGTGCTTCTTTTCCTCCTCTGGTTTTTGCCCTAAAGTTTCCTGGAATCGTGTTGGGTAACTGGAGTGTGGGGCAGCTGCTTCATTCAGTTCAGTTCAGCCGAGAAGGGTATGATTCCCGCACCGGATTCGGGGGCCCACCTCGGAGCTGAGGGATGCGGGACTCCCACGCTTCCAGGCCCTGGAGCCATCAAACCCATCTTCCTTCAACCTGGAATTTGGAAAAGGAGGCGGAGACATCATTTTGCTTTTCTTTTAGACCTAATTGGTGATTTATCTCCCAGGGTGGCAGACCACTTCTTTCTTGTACTCTTCTGTGGGGCCGAGGTATTAAGAGATTTAGGATAGAAATTTAAAAGAAAATGTTCATATATTGAGCCTTGATTGGAAGAAGGATGGTATTTGGGGAGAAATAGGATGTGGCAGACAGACGGTTTGAGTATGGTGTTACTTAACAAGGACATTTCTGTCTCTGCAGAAAGTCACCACTTGGAGGAAACCAGTTTGTGCTATTTGATGAGGAGTTTGGCCACCAAGCCACCAACACTTGCCCAAAGGTTTGGCAGAGATTGTTTATAAAGTGGCCCACCTGAGCCCCTGGGGGGAGTCAGCATGGAATTCAAGGACAGTTACTACCCTAACCAAAGACTCAAGTAACGTGTGAGGTCTAGTGTAAATTTATTCAGCAAATGTCAGAATTATTCTGGGAGCTATGGGTTAAAGTGACAGGTGTGCAAACAAATGAACAAACAAAACACAGGTATTTTAAATTCACAACTTGGACAAGGAAAAGGGAGAAATTATTGTTTTTCCTCTTCAATTCAACTTTAGGGTTTAAGTGGGAAAAAAAGATAATTAGAAGTTAGAAATTGTTATTGTCAGAAAAGAGTTCTAAACCTGAAACAAAAACTGGCCCTCCCCTTGGGGAGTAAGTAAACCTCAGTTACTGTTGATAATGAGATTTCCTTCAATGCTTCCAAACCATGCGGGGGAAGAGTGAATAGTGGGAAACCTTACCCTTAGGTAAAAAAGGAAAAATGTTCACAATAGAGTTTTTTGTTTGTTTGGTTTGGTTTGATTTTGCGGCAGGGTCTCATTCTGTTGCTCAGGCTACAGTGCAGTGATATCATCATAGCTCACTGCAACCTTAAATGCCTGGGCTCGAGTGATCCTCCTGCCTCAGCCTCCCAAGTAGCTGGGACTACAGGCTTGTGCCACCACACCTGGCTAATTTTTGTATTTTTTGTAAAGACAGGGTCTTGCTCTTGCTCAGGCTGGTCTTGAACTCCTGACCTCAAGCAATCCTCCTGCTTTGGCCTCCCGAGTGCTAGCATTATAGGCGTGAGCCACCGTGCGAAGCCCATAGTACAGTTTTAAAAGTTCCGTTGTTTCAAACAGTTATTAGACACACTTTGCAATGTTAACCTTTTTTAAAAATCTTAGACAAGGTAGGGGAGGTGGGTACTATATCTTCATTTAGGAAAGGAATGAGGCATGCACCTAATATTGGCTAATATTTATTGCAAATTTACTACCTGTGCCAGGGCATGGTGCTACACACTTTATTTCAATTATTTCATTTGATTCTTATGATAAATCCTTTGAGAGTGGTGATATGCTCCTCATTTCACAGATGAGATAGTTGAGCCTTCGAGGTTACACAAATGACTTCTCAACCTCATTCGGCCCACAGGTGGCAGAGGATGGCTGACGCCAGTCTAACCGATCCTCAAATTTATGATTTTTGCTGTCATACTCCCAGAAATAAGATAAGAGCTGAAATTATAACCTGATTCTTGAAACAGTAAAAGAGTTGTATATGTTTATGAATGTTTTGATTAGTAAGATAGTGTAAGGATAAAAGCGTTAAAACAAGGATAGATGGCCAGTGTGTATATTATAATATATTGCAATGCCCACTTAATAATAAAACTATAGAAAATAAAACAAAATTTAATCCTTAATGTTGTCAGACATTTAGAGGAGACACCTGTGGCCAGAAACAGGGTCAGTTTCCCAGGTAATGGAGAGGTCACCAGGGCCTTGGTGAGTGGAGCTCAGGTGGGAAATTCTCTCTCCCTCTCTTTCTGTTATTCAGTGTCAACAGGTTAAGCTTAAGGATGGTGTGACCTCAAACAAGTCATTCATATTTCTGAATCCTTCTTTCTTATCTGACCAGTGAAGTAATTAGTTAAAATGATGTTTCCAGCCCATTCTAACCCTCCCTCTCCCCCGTCTCTCTGTCTCTTGGACACACTGTCTCTCTCTCCCTCCCGACTCGTTCTTGTGTTCTATTCTGTTAAACTTCTCCCTGTGTCTCTCCTGGTTCCCTAGCACTGTGTTTTGTACAGAGCAAATAATAATAAAAAAAAATTTCTAAAAAGGCAAAAGTTCAGGCCGGGCACGGTGGCTCACGCCTGTAATCCCAGCATTCTGGGAGGCCGAGGCGGGTGGATCGTTTGAGCTCAGGAGTTCAAGACCAGCCTGAGCAAGAGCGAGACCCTGTCTCTACTAAAAATAGAAAGAAATGATCTGGACAACTAAAGATATACATAGAAAATAGCCGGGCATGGTAGTACATGCCTGTAGTCCCAGCTACTCGGGAGGCTGAGGCAGGAGGGTCGCTTGAGCCCAGGAGTTTGAGGTTGCTGTGAGCTAGGCTGACACCATGGCAACTCTAGCCCGGGCAACACAGTGAGACTCTGTCTCAAAAAAAAAAAAAAAGGCAAAAGTTCAGTGAAGGAAAGTTTGAATTCCACATTATGGTCAGTTGGTAAAATGCCACAAAGATTTTAAAAAACAGAATTTATCTCAACTTGGGCAAAAGGCGATTCATGCTCATTTCTAATGGAATCCAATAACAGAAATGCACCAAGAGCAAAAGGCAGTGGTGAAGACTTGATATCATTATTTGGAGGCAGCATGTCTTGTCTATGAGATTAAAGTGTCCTCAAATAGCAGCCATAAGATATAAATAAAAGGAAAAAGAATCTCAAAAAGAATCTGAAATTTTTAGTTTGAGGTAAAGGTAAGGTTTTATTGACAGAGGTCTTGGGAATTGATAAAGAATGTTTAAAAAGAGGATTGATGATAAGAATTCATCAGCTTGTCTTCTGAATTGTTCAATTGTACTTAATTGTACTTCTTTACTTGAGGAGCTGAAAGTGTTGCTAAACTGCAGAAGGGCAAATGTCTACTGCTTGATATAAATATCCTCCCGAAAATACCAACTTTGCTTTCTTATTGTTTTCTCACATTTGTCTTTGCTCACCGAGAACCATTTCCATCTGTGGTTTAGTCTCCCGAGTGATTGGAACGATACCCGTGACCTTATGAGGCAGACTCTCTGTGATGGATAACGGACTAGTCTCTTGCACGTTTTTTTCATCATGGACTGATTACCCTACAAAACTGAGTTTTTTATTTTTTCTTTCTTTCTTTCTTTTTCTTGTTTTGTAAGATGGGGTCTTGCTATGTTGCCCAGGCTAGATTCAACCTCCTGGGCTCTGGCGATCCTCCCGCCTCAGTCTACTGAGTAGCTGGGACTACAGGTGTGCACCATCACACTCAGCTGAAACTGAGTTTCCAAACTGCCAAATCCAGGATCAGGTGCCAGAGTAGGATTCTTTCAAGGAGGAGCCACCCGGAGGCTCTCATACCCGCAACGGCCAGCGGTGCCAGGAGCAGAGAGGGGCCCAGCGTAGGAGCGACGGGGCAGAGGTGGCTTGTGGAATGGACTCGGGCTCCGGGCTGATTTCTTCACCCGACTGTACCTGCAGCCTTCTCACTGATACCTGTGAGTGCTGAACTCCTTCTGTTATAGTGGCGGCCGGCAGTTTACATTGCGGTTCTGGGGATATTTACGGTGTAGCTGAGGCAGTCAAAAGTGGAGGAAATTTTCAAGCTACACTTTTAGAAAAGTGTAAATGTTAACTTGTTTGTGTAATATTCTGACTCTCAGCCTTAAAGTAGTAAGATCATCTTCTCCCCACCTTCAATAGCAACAGATGCTGGTAGCAATGTCTCCTATGGATATTCTAGTGCCTGCTCACACAGTAAAGTGCTCACTGGGTTGGACAACGTGACTTGGCTTCCATTTTCCTACCTCACAGGAGAGAATTAGTTTAAATTAAATGTGGCCGGGCGTGGTGGCTCACGCCTATAATCCCAGCATTCTGAGAGGCCGAGGTGGGCGGATTGTTTGAGCTCAGGAGTTCGAGACCAGCCTGAGCAAGAGCGAGAACCCGTCTCTACTAAAAATAGAAAGAAATTAGCTGGACAACTAAAAATATATAGAAAAAATTAGCCAGGCATGGTGGTGCCTGCCTGCAGTCCCAGCTACTTGGGAGGCTGAGGCAGGAGGATTGCTTAGAGCCCAGGAGTTTGAGGTTGCTGTGAGCTAGGCTGATGCCATGGCACTCACTCTAGCCCAGGCAAAAAGAATGAGACTCTGCCTCAAAAAAAAAAAAAAATTAAATGTGGATGCTCCTAAGCGAGCATGTGGTGTGGCCCGTGGTTGTCTCCCGTCCTAAGAGCAGAGGCCGTGTGGTGCGTAGAAGCTTGTGGACTGCAGAGTCACAGGACTGCAAGTCCGTGATCGGAACGTGTCTGGGCTCCGCAACTAACTGCCCCTGATCTTCGCCAAAGGGTCGAGAAGCGATGAGCTCCGCAACTGACATGCTGTGTGGACTGGGGGAGTCACATCCACCCTCCGGGCCTCAGTTTCTCAGCTGTAGAATGAGCGATGGACTAGACAATGTTTCTCACCATTCAAAAAGTCTATAAAGTACAAAATAACCTAAGTTTGACAAATATTTGTACTTTTTTAAAATTCTGGATAATGAAACATGGTTTGTATTCAGCTGAGGTTGATTGACTAAAAATTACATCTTCAACTTACTGGGATTTGTGGCCATAGAAGAAGAAATTAGTGAGACGTTTCCATTTCCATCCACAGGTACCTGGTATTTTGGAGTCTTGCATTTCATTATTCACCTTAACATTGTCACTAAGCACATGTGGTTTTCAAACACAGGAAAGAAAACATGGTAACCTGTGGTTATAATTTCCACTAGAAAATAGAAAAAGTGTAGGTCAGAAAGAGTGCTGTGGGGGGTTCCTTTTTGCCTTAGTTGTGAAAACCCATCTTAGAAGAGTTCTTTTCTTGAGAACACTAGTAATTGTTGTGATTTTCAAAAGTTGTTGGAAAAACGTGGCTCAAGGGCATCTGTTGTTGTGAGCAGAGTTGTAGTTGAACAGCTAACTGCGGAGGCTTTAGTGTCGTGGACAATTTCAATTACCCATGTGTCTTCAAGCAGCTTCTCTCTTCTTTTTTAATTCAAATGCTGGGAACCCTGAGGTCTTTCCTGGTGGCCCTTGTTGTACTCAAGTTGCTCTAAGAATCTCTTATCGGGTCCCATCTTGAATCGAGTTGGCCTGTTCAAATCACTCTTCCTCTATGGCATTTTACCTTCCTGGTTATTTTAACCACTGGTTCTGTAGTCCACCGTGAACAGCTGAGTTTACTCTATATCTAAAATTAATTCACCAACTAAGTTTATGATGTGAGCACACATCTGAATTTCACAGTTAATCAGAAGGAAATGAAAAACACAAATAAAGAAAAATCCTTTGATTTTTCTAAAATGTAACCATCTAAAACTATGAGAGGTATGGAGTAAGTTTTCCATAAATTCTATTTTCACAAGAGACTGCTATTTGAACTTTGGAAGTCCTCTCTCCAGATGCTTGGGGTACCTAGTAGTGAGGGGGGAAAAAAACCACCCCGCCAAATCTCATGCAGTGATTGAAAAAGCCAAACTGCTCAACCTACTGACGTGTTTGTAGTTGCAAATCCACAGCAGTTTAAAGCTTTTCTTCTGATTGCCTAACTGATGACAATCAGATAAGAATACAATGAGTAAAGCTTTAGTATATGAAGAGGGACAGATGCAAGTGATTTGCACATGCGAGTTCAGTCTTGGAGGAACAGCAGCATACGCAGAGTAAGAAAGCTGGAGTGAGCTGTTCTGTATCTCTCAAGCTCGTATCTGCCAGAGAGCAGATCTTATCAGCGTGTACGTGTTTATACACAAGCACAGATGTATGAGGTGAAACGTGCATTTGTATCAACCCAGGGTGGTGGGAGGGCTTCTGTCTGGTGGATGACGCCCCTCCTCCTGCCCTTGGTCCGCTACAGCCTGTCCTCAGCACAGCAGCCAGAAAGATCCCATGAAGGTGCCACTCAGTAGTCTGCCCCCACCTCCCAGGGGTCCCTTCGCCCGTAGGACCTGCCCACCTCCCACTCCCCAGATCCACCTCTGACCCGTCTTTGCCACCCAGCTCCAGCCTCACGCGTGCTCCTTGGCCTGCCAGGGAGCTTCAGCCCGGGACTCTCGCACAAGACATCCTTCAGGTCTCAGCCTGAACTTCGAGTTATCGGAGATGATGTCCCTGAACACTCCTTCTAAAATTGCAGCCCCTGTGACCTCTGCCACACATGCACGCCGGGCTCTACACGCCCCTTCCCTGTCTCCCACCTTCTCTCTCTTCCCAGTTGCTTTCACCTGTCTAGAATACATGCTCCAAGGAAGCAGGGATTTTTTCCTCTGTTGTTTATTATCATATCTCCAACAACCAGAGAGTGCCTGGCACATAGTAGGCATTCACACAATATTTGTTAAGTGAATGAATGAATTAAATGCAATAATCACAATGCATGTGGATGAGATATATTCACTTATTTATGCAGAGGAATTGAGTAGCTATGATTTCATTTTCACATCTTAAGAAGTATTTGATACATTGACAAGGAAAACAAAGAGGAAATGCTTTACCATAAATGAAATATCTTCCTTCAGACATTTGGAATCAAATCGCCTCCATAAAAACCAGTAATAAGACAATGAAAATGTTTATTCATTGATAACTATCCAAAGTTCAGAGGCAAGGCGTTGCTATTTGCAGATAGGGTGCTATGCTGGGTTTCTATGGCTGCTGGAACACATCACCACGAACGATGGAGCTGAACACAAAACAAATGTATTGGCCCACAGTTCTGCAGGTCAGAAGTCTGGGTTGACTCAGTCGACTTCTTCACTCCAGGTTTCATTCACAAGGTGGAAATCAGGGTAGCGGTGGCTTGGGTGGGGCTGGGAGGCTCTGGCAAGATGGGAGGAAACAGTCCCACGAGCAACGTGAGCAGCTCTGCCACTGCCTTCCTTCCTCGGCTGGAGAAGAAAAGTTTAAAGAACTGACTCACACACAGCTCTTGTGCCGTGTGGGTAACCCCTGCCAGCTAGGAGCATGGCTTTGTCGCTGCCACTGCAGAAACCTCCTGCAAATAACCCCTTACAGATGATGCTAAGTGAAGGGGCCAAACACAGAAAAAAGAGCACAGACCTTGTGATTCCATTTGTGTAAAATACTAGAGCAGGCAAAACCTGTCTATGCAGGTAGAAATTAGTGGTTTCCTGAGCCAGGGGGGATGGAGATTGAATACACAGGGGCACAAGAGACCTTTCTGGAAAGATGGAAATGTTCTATATATATATTTAAATTATTTGTTTATATTAATTATTCATTTTAATATAATTGTATATATTTATAGTGCACATGATGCTTTGCAATATGAGTACATCGTGGAATGGCTAAATCAAGCTAGTTAACATATGTATTACCTCACATATTGATTATTTATTTGTGGTGAGAACACTTACAATCTAATCTCTTAGCAATTTCAAGTGATAACAATACATTGTTACTCGCTAGAGTCACAATATTGCACAAAGAATCTCTTGGACTTGTTCCGCCTGTGTAACTGAAATTTTGTATCCTTTGCTCAATAGCTCCTTTACCTCCCCACCCCCAGTGTTCTATATCTTGATTGGGGTGATACACATGTAGCAAAAGTCATTTATTTGCGTAGTTAAAAATGCGTGCATTTTATTGTAGGCGAATTATTCCTTAACACGATTGATAAAAATAATAAAATTAATGAAATAACTTAAATCTTATATCTAATCTTAAACAGGAAAAAAGGTGGGAGAATCATTCCAACATATTTTAGGAGGTTAGTGCAACTTTTTTTAAACTGTGGTAAGAACACTTAACATGATCTATTTTTTCCTCCGTCCCCCTCCATGACCCATTGAGTTCATCTAAGAATCCCAAGATTAGTTTAACATTAGAAAATCAATGTAAGTCACCACAGTAACCAATTAGAAAAAAAAACTTAAACTCATTTTAAGAGATGCAGAAAAACTACAATTTGACATTTAGCCATGATAAACTCCTACTTCAATTATAGAAGAGTACTTCCTTCATCTGACAAAGAATATGTTAAAAAACAAAAAGCAAAACACAGGCAACATCATTTTTAATTATGAAACACTGAAAACTTTTCCATTGATATCAGAAAGAAGATAAAAATATTTGCTTTTATCAAATTTCAACATTATACTGGAAGTCCTGGCTTGCAGAGCAAGACAAAGAAAGAAATAAAAGTATAACGATTGGATAGAAAAAAAATCAATCATTATTTGTAGATGAGATAATTGTTTAGTAGAAGACAAAAAGGAATCTATTACATAAATTATAAGTTTGAGAGTTTAAGAAGGTCATTATACATAAAATCAACATATAAAAATGAATGGATTTTAATATAATAGCAAAAAAAAAAGTGGTAGCTAAAAACTTATCATTAAAAATAATTAATAAGGTGGCTGGGCCATAGGCTGACAATTATTAATCCAAATCTTTCTCTGCTTCTGGGCACATGGCTAGACTGCTTTTCCCAAGCTCCCTTGAAGTTAGGTTCGGCCATGTGACTAGGCGAACAGAGGGAGCAGCCGCAGGAATTCAGCTTCATGCACAAGGTTAAGCACAGCACGTGGATTATTTTTCCCTTGGCCACAAGAATGGTGTGTCCCAGATGGAGGCTGTTCCTTCCCTCTGGATTCTGGAATTAAGCCAATACACAGAGCCGAGCAGAGCTATAGCTGACCTACAGTTAATGTGTAACATAAAAAAGAAATAAACTTTTGTTGAAATGAGCCCCTGAGATTTGGGACTGACTTGTTACCATGGAATAACCTAATAAATGTTCAGTGAACCATCGGTCTGCGTAGTCGAGAGAAAAGTTGGATGTTTTCCCTTTACTGATTTATCTACATTGGGTTTCTACAAATGCCCAAGTTTTCTTCTAGAGCATACTTGGCTTCCAGGCCAAATAATTGGGGAAAAAAGGGTGATATTTTTATCCATGGTTTAGGTTTGGGAGCTTAGAGAGAACTTTTCTTTTAAGATCTACAGAGCTCAAATATATATCCACATAAATGAAATGAAACCAGCCTTTCTTGATGTGAGTTGAAAAAAGAAATCTTGGGAGTACACAGAGGGAGCGAGGGGTTTCTGGCTGTCTGGGGTGCAGGAAATGTTAGAACAGCTCGTGTACTTCCTTACAGCTGCGATTAATGGCCTTTCTCTGCTTTATTTTAAAATTCTGCAGCGATTCAATGATTTCAATGCAGAAAAACAGTACACAGTTTAAAACTGCTTATGTGAAAGTGGAAAAAGGTGTAGAACAGTCTTAGGCATTAGCGATTCTGGGCTGATGGGGGCTGCCTGGGGCTTCTCGGGGATCAGTCTCAAGCTCATTCGCGTATGTGAGTCCCAGCTTTGATGTGTTAACATCTGACTTCATATTAAATGGTTATTCTTCATAAGTTCTCTTAGGGATAAATTGCACAATTCTAGGAGTTCAAGGTAGACATAAATAAAAGTCAAATCTCTTGATCTGCAAATGCTCATTAGTTTTGCATAACTAAACATTATCATGTGAAGATTGATGGAAATTTCATAGCCCAGACATTTTTCACGCAGCTGTGATCAGTGAGTTTTGAGTAGCCGAGACAAACACAATTCGCCTGTACAAACCAGTACAGCTAACAATGTCTTAATTGTTGTTACTGAAATGAGGAGTAATTAGTTAGCATTCACATAGCATACTAGCATTCATGTAATTGATTGTATAGATCCAAATTCCAAAATAAAAACAATGCACATAGGACTGTTTGACAAATTCAATGTAAGCTGAAAATTCTTAAATCCAGATACTTCCTGGGTGGTGCTTCATTTAGGAACCCTCCGGGGAGGGTCCAACATTGTGGGTTGTTTCTTCACCTGCCTTCCCAGAGTAGAGGCCGGAACATTAAAAATTACATCTCCTAGACCCCCTTGCAGTTAGGCTCTTAGACATGATTTAGGCTCCACCAAGCAGAAACAGTTGCTCAGAACTTGAATTTGAGGTAGGCAATGAACACCCTTTCTGTTCAAGTGGATCCTGGCAGAGCACACATGGTTCTGGAATCACCATGTGTGGCAGCAGCTTTTGTCCCTGGGTCATCTGCTTCCTGATGCCCAATTGTCACAAAAGCACCAGCTCCCTTGGCTGCCCGGCACTGCGGTGTAATTCCAGTGCTGTTCCCGAGACACAGCCCTGCGTTTGTCTCTTGTGCCATCCTGATGCTTCTGGAAGGTGTTTATTAGCCTGGGATAAGAATCTGTTCTTACTTAAAGTAGTTAGAATGGGGTCTGTTCTCTGCCACTAAACTTTCACTCTAACTGCTGTGACTATTCTCAAGAAAACAGGCAATCCAGGATTGGCAATCTTGTCTGATTGGGTGTGAAAGCAACAAGATACCCAACCTTCAGAATGTGGGTTACCTGAGCCAGAAAGCTTAATGAGAAAAGATAAGATGCTCGAGGTTAAAATTTTCTTTCAAAGACACAGTCAAAAGACAAAGGCACATCTGTGGATGCCCAAAAATGCCTCTTCTGTCTCGTACGCACAGGGCTGACGCAACTGCAGATCAGACGTGGTCTGCTCTCGCGGGTGGCCGAATCATAGCACAGGTTGTGCACTCCCAGCTTCGTGCATCCTTTTTTGTAAAAATAGGACAGTTCTGGGAACAAGGGGCTGGAAAGAGGATGTTTGGGCAGATTCGAACCCCAAAGAAGCTTTCTCACAATGGAAACAGGCCCCATGGCTTAATGTAAAAATCTCACCTGGGGTGAACACTAACAGGGTTCCACTCACAGGACCCCTCTCTCGTTGCCTCCGGATTCCTGATTCCTCTGTTCCTCCTACCTCCACCGTCACAGCCCAGCAATGCTCGGGGGTAAATACAGTCTTACCTGGGAGAGAAAGGCCTACACACTCAATAAATTGTAAGATTTTGCTCATGAATACCAGCGGAAACTGGGGAGGTACGGATGGGGGTGCATTCTAAAAGTCACAGAACCAGGAAGAAAGGAATGTAATTTTAGATTAGGTTGAGTTTATCAAAACAGAGGCACCTGCTGGAGATTCTAGATTCAGTGTGCCGGCTCCAAGAACAGAGGATGGTCCTGAACCAAAGGACATTGAGATGCCAGAGGTGCCTTGGCTGAAGGTAGAAGCAGGAATCAAAAGACTTAAGGGGACAGGAATGCCAGAGTGAATTTGTCATGCTGACCTTGCTCGTTCACCCCGTGTTAGGTTCCTGTTGCTGCTGCAAGAAAATGCCACAAACCCAGCAGCTTAAAACAACACACATTCACTATGTGACCGCTCTGGAGGCCAGGAGTCCTAAAATCAAGGTGTTGGCAGAGCTGCATTCCTTCTGGATGTTCCTGCCTCTTCTACCTTCTGGAGGAGGCCACCTGCTTTCTTTGATCCACAGCCCCTCCCCCACCTTCAAACCCAGCAGCATGGTGTCTTCAAATGTCTCCTTCTCTCTCCCATCTCCGCTCATGTCATCCCACCTTCTTCTCCAACTCTGACCCACCCGTTTCCCTCTTGTGAGGACCCTACACTGGGCCACCCCAGTAATCCAGGGTCATCTCCCCATCTCAAGATCCTTAATCTACCTGCAAAGTCCTTTCTGCCATGTAAAGTGAATATTCACAGCTTCCGGGGATTAGGATGAAGTCGTCTTTGGAAGGCAGTTATTTTGTTTACCAAGCTCTCTAATGATGTCCCCTGAGAGGGACCAGGTGGCTCATTCTTCATCAAGGCATTGAGAAATCAGCTAACAAGGGGATGGGAGGGGTCTCTGTAGAGTGCTCCAGACTGGGGCCGAGGCGCGAATCCTGTGTCCACAAAGGGCCCCTGGGAGTCCCAGAGTGGCAGAGGCTAGAGCCAAGGCAGGCATGGCTACCAGGGTTTTCTTTGGAACTTATTATATTTGAAGTGATGAGAGTAAGGCACATAAATTGTTGGGAGTTAGGGAGGCGAGGTTCCTTCATGCTTGTTTCTCAGCTCAAAGTCCACGAGTGATCAGAGGCAAAAGGGTTGACAACCATTAAAATTAACAACCAAAATAGAACAATAATGGCTGAGAGAGGCTGTTTCGTTTTGTGTTTTCATGTTTGGGCACTGTGGTGGGAAGGCAGGGTACACCGTGCCCTGGATTCTGGGGCTGTCTCCGGCGGGGCCGGGCCCCAGCTGGAGGACACGGTGGGGTTTAGGGCCAGGAGACGTCAAAACACCCTCTGAAGACATTAAAATAGGTATGGGCAATATTTTTAGGAGGACAGACATTATGCAAAAGAATGGGAAAAGATTATCACCAGAGAGATACTACTATTATTAACCAATATTTATTACTGTTTACGTGCCAGCTTTGTGTTAAGCACTTTACTTACGTTTAATAATTTAATCATTATTTTCTCACTGCGTGGGGACGAGGTGAGTGAGGCTCGGGAAAGTCGAGCCATTTGTCTGACTATCCTGAGCTGGGACGTGGGGGGCACAGACACTGCCACTGGGCTCTTCTGCACACGTTTGACAACCGCACCACTGGGCACCCTCGACACGTGTCCCGTGGTTTCCTCTGAGACCTGCACAGCTTATGGAAACCAAGTTACACTCTGCGTGAAGTCTGAGGCTTGCCAAGATGAAATAACTTACCAGAGGTCACATGGGTTCTTATTACAGAACTGGGACAAGAATTTAGGTTTCTGACTTTCAGCCTCCTGTTCCTTTGGTGACAATGTACTGTCTGATTGTAGAATCACTCAAGAGGCGAACAAAGCTCAGGATATGAGCTCAGCCCAGTCTCCACGTGATAAAACAGACCACAGACACTCCCCGGATACACACTTAACCCCACGACGAGAACAGGGTAAGAGCTGTGTATAATGTGCCCTCCGTCCCCTCCCAGCAGCCTCACGTGGCACACGGGACATGTCTCCAGTCGGCACCCGTCACATCTGATACCCACCCAGGGCATCTGATATTCACCCAAGGGCATGAAGCAAACCTACAAATATCCACGTGGATAAAAGTCACAATATCGTATTGAGAAAAGACACACGAACGTTAGAGATGAATGCATACGACATAACTTAGACGAAGTTTTAAAAATGTAAAGCAATGCCATACAGTTTTAAGACTATGTGCATATACAGTTTAAGCATAAAGAAAGGCATGGGGTGCCAATTGTCAGGGTGAAGCAGTGGCTCCCTAGGGTGGAAGTTGGGGGGAGGGGAGTGGAGGTGCAAAGGGACGAGAGAGGTGTGGTGACTGCACCGTGGATTCATGGCTGCAAATCTGACAAAGAGTTTGACTCTCTCCAGGCAGTTTTTTCGATGCTCCAAGAGCCATTTTTGGTGTTGGGACCAGCACGGGTGGTGAGCGGAGTGGAAAATCATGGCCTTGGCCCAGCTATGTCTAGATAAACTGGAAATTTGCCCTGACAGTTTTTTTTTTCCTCTATTGTGCAAGGCAGGGCCAAGTGATGTCATTGGGACATGCAGATGTCTCTGTCCTCTTCTTTCACCAGCGCCAGGAAAAATGGTCTTTGCAATCAAGTGATGTTTCTTCCTTCAATCCAGATTCAGCAGTCTACAATTTCCACACTTGTGGCCACAGGCCAGATTCCTGGAAACTCGAGAAACCCTTTTCTTTAGAGAGAAAGAATACCTTGTTGCTTTCAGCTTCAAAAGAGAGTGCTGGCTCACCTCCAGGGCTTTAGAAAAGCTGTTTGCATCTCAGTCCATTACCAGGGGCACACACACACAAAAGCAAATTAATTGTTTCCTTTCTACCTTCCTTTATTTACTTACATAGTCATTCATTTAAGGAGCAAATGTTTATTGAGCATCTACTCAGGGATGGTAGACACAGAGATTACCTGCCCTAAAGGTGAGTATGGACAATAGAGGAGACAAACTAGAGGACAGACAGCTACCGCAAGGTGTTGTACAACAAGAGGAGAGGGACAGGGAGCTCAAGGCAGGGTCCTGAGCACAGCATGGGAGGAGAGCTGACTGGGGAAAGTTTCAGGAACAGGACCACGGGAGATAAATCGTAAAGGGCTAGCATGACAGAGTGGCAGATGGAAGGTCAGAGGGCCATGGGAGACCATGATGCATGCGGGAAATGCTGGAGACAGGTGTCTCTTGGTGGCATCAGTGGGTAGAGAGATGAAGTGCCTATAAGACATCTAAATGGAGATGCCATATAAGCAGTCGTGTAGACAAATTTAGAGCTAGAAGCATGGCTGGTAGAAGAACCTACATAGGAGACAGAAAGATTGGAAAAAAACAGGCAAGTTTTGTGGTCTGGAAGCCAAGAGAAAAAAGTGTTTCAAGAAGAAGTGGATCTGTGGCACTGGCATAAAAATAGAGTGTAGATCCATAGAATAGAATTGAGAACCCGGAAATAATCCCTCACATTTATGGTCAATCGATTTTTAACAAGGTTGTCAAAACAATTCAATGGAAAATAAATGGTGCTGGGACAGCTGTATATCTACATGCCAAGGAATGGATCCAGACCCCTCCCTCACACCGTCTGCAATAATCGAACTCAAAATAGATCAAGGACCTAAATGCAAGAGTTAAAAACTGTAAAACTCTTAGAAGCAAACATGGGGGTAAATCTTTGTGACTTTAGATTAGGCAATGCTTTCTTAAATATGACACCAAAAGCATAAGCAACACAAGAAAAAAAATAAATTAAACTTCATCAAAATGAAACATTTTTATGCTTCAAAGGACACCACCAAGAAAGTGAAAAACAATGCAAAGAATTGGAGAAAATCATATATCTGATAAAGGACTTGTGTCTAGAACATAAATAACACAACTCACCAATAAAAAAAACAAGTAAACCATTTGCAAATGGGCAAAGGATCTAAATAGAAATTTTTTCAAAGTAGATATAAAAATGACTTGTAAGTATATGAAAAAATGCTCAACCTCATTAGGCATGGGGAAAATGCCAGTCAAAACCACAACCACTATACACCCACTAGCATGGCTATATTAATAAAAAAAAGACAGACATAACAAATGCTGGCAAGGATGTGGAGAAATTAGAAGTTTTATTCATTGCTAATGGGAATGCAAGATGGTATAGTCACTTTGAAAAACAGTCTGGCAGTTCATCAAAAGGTTCAGCATAGAGTTACCTTATGACCCAGCATTTCCTCTCCCAGGTGTATACCCAAGAGACATGAAAATGTATGTCTGCAAGAAAACTTGTACACGAATGCTTGTAGCAGCATTATTCATAATAGCTAAAAAAGGGGAAACAACCCAAATGTCCACTAACTTGATGAAGAGATACATAAATGTGGTAGATCCATGATCCGTACAATTTTGTCGGGGTCATAAAGTTGACAAAAATAATGACTTGGACTTGCCTGAGGTTACTTTGACTGGGTTTTATTACTTTCTAAGCAAGAATGTAGAGGAAAGGAGATGTTGAGGAAGGAAACATTTTGTAATGGGTCGAGTGATCATCGCTATCTGGTTTCTTACCTGCTCTTCATAGAGATGAAGCCAAGATTCAGTAATATTGGTTTTTAGGACCGTTTAGCATGAAGGATCTTCCAGGTAAGAGAGGCCTTTACCCTTTTGTGGGCCGGAGGTTGCAGGGATGGGGAGAGGAGGAGATAGCACATGTCACCGGACCTGGCATCTGGGTTCTGAGTTCATAATTCCTTGCTGAGCCCCAGCTACCTTACCAAGCTCTCCCATGTTTCATTTCTTGCCTTACCTTTGGGTCTACTCAAATTTTCATGGCATTGGATGGGTTCTGGCCACAGCATGATCACATGAATTTCTTCAGAAACACTCAAATGCACAGTGCAGCGAGAGAGTGGAAGATGAGCATGCTAGTATCTGTTCTTTCCTTTAAAAACACTTTAGCATAAATGGCAGGGTATAAATGTATGTGTTCATTTAAGCTATGCTCTAGGACACAGTTTCTCAAATGGCATCATGTGAGATGTCACTATTCTGCAAGAGATCGTGCATGGAAAAGTAAACACTGTTTTTTGAACTTCATACACAGCAAAGCTGGCTTTGCGAGTGGCCAAGCAGCCCTGGAGGCATTTTGTTAGGGATCCTCCAGCCCTGTTGCGTGGCAGTGAACGGTGGGACTGTGTCCATTCTCGGTTATCTATGCCAACTGGGAAAGGCTGTCGATGACTGTTGTGTGCCCTATTGCTTCTAGGAAGGATCCTGAGATGAAGACCTCATCCTGTTCCTCCTGCAATTGCCTCCCCCAAACAAACTTCCCACACTCCCAGCAGATACGAGGAAGCAAACAAGTTGGAGAGACATTTTCATTCTAAAGAAGGAACATTTATGTGTTGCAACTCAACTTCCACCACGTTGCCGCCATAAACATTGTGAGGCAGGGTTTATGTAGCTTAGAAGAGAATTTTATCGTGACGTTTGCGATTTGGTTTGCCATTTCTGTTCACTTATTCATTATGCGCTGTGTTATAACTAATAAGCATTTATATTTTCAAACATGTTAGAAGGTCCACGTGGTGATTTTTGAAAAGGAGATGTGAGAAGGAAGAGGAGGAGAATTCTGGGTCTAGACCTGCAGACAACACCGATAAAGCGACAAAATGAGGAAGAATCGCAATCTTCTGAGTCATTTCATTGTATCAGTGCAACAAAGGGCGTATCAAAGATCGGTCTGTTCGCATTCGCGATGGAAACTGCTTACCAGTGGATTTCACAGGCCATCCAAGCCGCCTTCCCCCGTTTGGCTTCCTCCGTGACAAACAACTTGTGACCGCAGCAATGGTGCCGGCAAAATGGAAAAGATCCTCCGCCCCGAATCTGACGAGTGAAGGTGCTGATTATTTGAAATGGCCACTGGAATCTCCAAACGGCATAAAGCATTCGCTAAACGAGAATC
>RJWJ010029944.1:0-20261 GCA_004363605.1 Indri indri | reverse complement strand
GTTAAATAAGAAAACCTGGACCACCCAGACCAGCAGAGCTACAAGATGGCCTTCCCAGTTCCCAGAGACCAGTACCCAAAGATCTCTTTTTTCACATCAAGCATGTTAAAAAGAAATGTCGGGGCACACGCAACAAAAATCCCGGTGGACGCACCAGACACAGCTGGAAGGCAATTCCTCCAGCTGATATTCTGAAATTTCACTCAGTACAATTTTTCTGGAACGTCTTTTCTAAAGGCCTTTCCAGGTGAAACCATGGCAAATCCGAGCACTGGTTAAAGCAGTTTTTATTCGGATGTGAGGCAAAGCCTTGCCCCAGACCCTCCGTAGCGTTTCCCATGCGTCTTTCCCTACTTCCCTCTTTCACAGGCTTTCGCCCGTGGGAGTGCTGAGGGCAGAGGCCGGCCTGGGAGCTCAAAGGCGGGCTTGGAGGTTCAGCTCCCCGGCTCGCCAGCTCCAGGAATGTAGGAATGTCACTGCGCCCCTCTGCACCTGTCTCCCTCTGTGCTCCATGGGCGCGTCAGTGCCTGAGGAGGAAACAACGTCCACAGTGGCTGCCAATGTTTGAATCCCGCAGGTTCACCTCTCTTGCATTTCCTAGTTTCTCACTCTGCGACTTTGCAAGGTGATGGCAACTGGCCACATAACACGTGGCGGGGGAATGACTGCAGTTCCAGGTTGCACCGCTGGGTTCGCTTTTTCCTGATGTCAGGAAATTTAATAAAAAGACGACATGCCCCTGGGAGTCAGAGTGAAACGGTTAAAGCTGAGGCTTTACAGTCTCACACTGACGCCCGCTTATCTCACGCCCTTCCTGTGTCCCACGACCTCGTGGACTTTCTTCTCTTCCGCTTATCAAAGCCTCTTGCTGAAGGCCTCAGCAAAGCCCTCCCCAAGGGCTTTGGGATGTAGTTCAAGGGAGTTGCCAAGAGATGGCGCTATTCTCATTAGCGCAAGCCAGACTTGAGCTGGAGAAAGGAGTATTTCACCACACAGCTGTGACAAAATCAGCTTTCTGTAATTGAATAAACCATAAGGCTGAGATAAATAGGTTTCAATAGTTATACGAGGCGCAAGAGCTTAAGTAAATAAGAACCTATGCGCCGGTTATGTGCTTTTGATCACTACACATGGTACAACAGTGATTTGCAAACAGGACTGGAGAGCTCAACGCCCAGGTAAGTCACGGGGACCTTTCAGAACACCAGCAAATACTGGGAGAGGGTCAACCCCATGTTTTAAACTAGGTGCTTTGCGGTTGGAGCAGGCTTTGGAGGGGGGAACCAGCTGGGTTTGAATCCTGGCTCTTCAGGTTATGAGCTGGGTGACTTTGGCCAGGTCCCCCACATTCTCTGGGTTTCACTTTCTTCATCTGCAAAATGACTAGTAATTCAGAGGGTTCTGTGTGGAAAAAAATCAAGTAATTTACACAAATAAATATTTAGCATGGTGCCTGTATTAGTTTCCTAGGCTGCAGTAAGAAATTACTACAAACTCAATGACTCAAAACAACAGAAATGTGTTCTCTGTGTTCTGGAATCAAGATGTTAGTAGGACGGTGCTCCCTCTGAAGTCTCTAGGGGAAAATGCTTCCTTGCCTCTTCTAGTTTCTGGTGGTTGCCAGCAATGTTCGGTGTTCCTTGACTTGTAGATACATCACTCCAATCGCTGCCTCTGGCATCACATGGCCTAATGCCCTGTGAGTCTCTGTGTCTTGCTCTTCCTATAAGAACACCAGTCATGTTGGATTCGGGGTGCACGGTAATCCGGTATGACTCATTTTAACTGATTATATTTACAAAGACCCTATGTTCAAATAAAGTCATATTCTGAGGCCCCAGGTGGACATGGACTTTTGGGGGACATAATGTGATATGTTAGGGTTTATATCCACCAACTTAATTTTTGTTTTCTGTGTGTGCAGTCTGTTTCCATTCTCTATTTTCTTTTTTCTGAATTCCTTTGGGTTTCTTGAACACTTTTAGAATTCTATCTTGATTTATGTTTGTAGTGTTTTGAATGTTTGTATAGCTTTTTTATGATCTAGCTATTAAGATGGAGATATATATAGCCATCTTTATTAACATTTATATATGTATAAATATATATATAAATATATACATAAAACTCATCACACTCTACTGGTGTCAACATTTTATCAGTTTGAATTTGAATGTGTATTATAGAAACTTCACTTTCCTTTGTATCCTTTTACCTTCCCCATTTATAATATAATTGTCTTAAATATTTTCTCTTACATCATACAGTGCTATACTTCTTTGCTTCAACAAATGTCATTTAGAAAACTCCAGAGAAGGAAAGGCTACTGTATTTACCCATGTTTTTATTCTTTCTATTGTCCTTCCTTCCTTCCCAATGTTTCAAGATTCCTTCTTTTATTATTTCCTTTCTGTTTAGAGAACTTCGTTTAGCGATTCTTTTTTTTTTTTTAATTTCAGAATATTACAGGGGTACAAATGCTTTGGTCACAAAAATTACCTTTGCACCACCTAAGTCAGAGCTACAAGTGTGCCCATTCCCCAGACAGTGCGCACCACACCCATTAGGTGTGAATTTACCCATCCCCTCCTCCCCCCTCCCACCTGCCCGATCCCCGATGAATGTTACTACCGTATGTGCACATAAGTGTTGACCAATTATTACCAATTTAATGGTAAGTACATGTGGTCTTTGTTTTTCCATTCTTGTGATACTTCACCTAGAAGAATGGGTTCCAGCTCCATCCAGGATAATACTAGAGGTATTATTTCAACATTTTTTATGGCTGAGTAGTATACATATACCACATTTTATTAATCCACTCATGATTGATGGGCACTTGGGTTGTTTCCACATCTTTGCAATTGTGAATTGTGCTGCTATAAATATTCGAGGGCAGGTGTCTTTTTTAAAGACTGTCTTTTTGTTCCTTTGGGTAAATACCTGGTAGTGGGATTGCCGGATCAAATGGTAGTTCTACTTTTAGTTCTTTGAGGTTTCTCCATACTACTTTCCATAGAGGTTGCACTAGTTTGCAGTCCCACCAGCAGCATATATGAGTGTTCCTATCTGTCTGCATCCACGCCAACTGGCGACAAGTTCTCTTAGTTTTCCTTCGTCTGAGAATGTCTTGATTTCCCTGCATTCCTAAGGGATACATATAGAACTCTGGTTCTTTTTTTTTTCAGCATTTTAAAAATTGTATGCCACTTTCTACTGGTCATCACAGTTTCTGATGAGAAATCCACTATCACTCAAATTGTTTTTCCCTCTATGTAAGGTACTGTTTGTCCTCTGCCTTCAGGATTTTTTCTTTGTCTTTAGTTTCGTAAGTTTCACTGTGTTGTATCTCGATGTGGGTTTCTTTGGGTTTTTCTCTTTGGGGTTCGCTTACCTTTGTGAATCTTTAGTTTTATTTCTTTTTGCCAAATTTGGTGAAATTTCCGCCATTATTTCTTCAAATACTTTTTTAGCCCACCCTTTTTCTTCTCCTTCTTAGACTCCAATGACATGAATGTTAAATATTTTCTTATAGTTCCACGAGTTCCTGAGGCTCTTTTCATTTTTATTGTATTTTTTTCTTGTTCTGATTTGGTAATTTCTATTGTTTTATCTCCAAGTTCACTTATGATTTTGCCTGTCCTCTCCATGCTGCTGTTGAGCCTATTCATTGATTTTTTGTGTGACTGTATTTTTTAGTTCTAAAATCTCCACTGCATTCTTTATCACTTCTTTTCTTGCTGAGGCTTTCAGTTTTTGTAATTTTGTCAAGCAAATTAATAATTTCTCATTGACTTGGATGATGCTCTTCCTATTTGCCATGATCATCCTCCAATATGCGTGCCCCAGCACAGAATGCCAGCTCCTCCACCTATAGGAATTTAGCTGCCTGGTGCCAGACCCACACCACTAGGAGAATGAGCACTCCACCAGATTTATGCCTCACTACAATTTCAGCCATTGCAATCTCCTATGCAAGGTAAAGATCAAAATCAAGGGTGATGACCTGATCATGTTCCTTCACATGCAGAAGACCAGGGTCACCACTTTTGGTTGCCACTTAGTGCACAACATCCAGCTAGAAAAGAAAAGCAAGTTCCGCATGGGCCAGAAAAAATACACTTGGTTACCACCAGCTGAGTACATAGGAGATCTGGCTCTTCTCCAGGCTTTCCATGGGCTGGAGCTGCAGGCTGTATGCTGACTGGATTGAGCTCACCAGCTGCATGCTTGCTGTGGTGAATGACAAGTGTGACACCAGGCTGAGGCTTTCCAGGTGAGTGCACACCCACACTCATTATTTCATTTTGAAATAATCACAGAATTATAAAATTTTGCAAAAATAATACAGATAATGTCCATATACCCTTGACCCACTTTCCTCAAATGTTAATATTTTACATAATCACAGTATAATTATCAAAACCAGGAACTTAACAATACAACATTATTAATATATAGACTTTATTCAATTTTGATAATTGTTCTAGTAATGTCCCTTTTCGGATCTATGACCCACATTGCATTTCGTTGTCCCATCTCCATAGTTTCCTCTAATCTGGTAGATTCCCTCAGTCTGTATCTTTCATGACCTTGACCCTTTTGAAGACCATCAGCCGGTTATTTGTAGAATGTTTCTCGATTTGGTTTTTCCTGATGTTTCCTCATATTTACATTCTGATTATGCATTTTAGCAACTGTATCACAGAAGTGATATTGTGCCCCTTTGAGGGCATCATATTAAGGGCCTGTGATGTCAATATGTCTCATTACTACTGCTGTTACCTTTAGATCACTTGGTTGAGATGATGCCCACTTACTTATCTGCTCTAAAGTTCCTATTTTTCCCTTTGCAATCAATGCATATCTTGTAGGAAGATACTTTGGGGTTATGAGAATATTCTGCTTCTCATGCTTTTACCCACTAACTTTAGCATGTCTGTAATAATTATTACTGTGGTATTTTCCCAAAAGTGATTTTCTATGACCATCATTCCTTATATGTTTATTAACTAGAATTCGACTATAAAAAGGAATTGTCTCTGCTTCTACTCCACTTTTTTATTTATTCAATTATTTATTTAGATCATTATAGACTTGCAAAAACTTATTTTACTCTATGAATATGAATAGTTTTTAAAGCTCTTGATAGACTTAGGCAAATTGCTTTCCAGAAAAGCTCTACAGATTGACAGTCCCTCAGATACTGTGTGAGTCTACCCATCTCCATCCAACATCACAGGAAATAATTATCTTTAAATAACAGTTGTATTTGATGGGAAAATGGTCTCTAATAATCACTTTAATTTGCATTTCTCACATTGATACTTATATGTTTTATAATTATTTTTAAAATTTTTTCTTCATTTGTCTTTTTATATAACATTGCACATTTTCCTCTTGCATCTAAGACTTTTCTAATCTATCTTTGTAAGTCCTTTATTCATTGATGATATCATTATGTGTAATAATTTGAAATATATTGTCTCAATTTCTTAGCATTTTGATTTTAATTTCAAATCAATATGAATTTTACAATTTATCATGTCTCAATTTATTATTAAAAATAAAATCCAAGAAAATATTAAGAAAACAGGGAAATTAATCCAATGTTATAAAAGCAAAAAAATAAAATAAAATCCTTAGGATTCTTATGGCTGATAAGAGGGTACAACAAGAACAACAATTTGGGTATGATAAATGTTTTCAAATGAAGACACATTTTCACATGAAGTGAGGTAGTGGTAACTTGGACAAAAATTACATTTTTCTGTAAGAGAGATACCCTTCATTTCTGCTTTCTGTATATGTTCTTTAACAAATAAATTGGATAGTTCCTAACTATTTAAAACACAAATACTAGACATCTACAAAACTTCTTTTTTTATAATCTTAGAAACTATAGATTGCCAGTTTAGTGAAGTATGAAAGGTTTAATAGAGTTCTCTGAAAAAACAGAACCAATAGGAGATAGATAGGAATTTATTACGGGAATTTGTTCACACAATTATGGAGGCTGAGAAGTCCCGTGATATGCCGTCAGCAAGCCAGAGAACCACAAAAGTTGGGGGTGTAATTTAACCCAAGGTCAAAAGCCTGAGAACCAGAGTAGGGGCCACTGGTTTAAGTCCTGGAGTCTGAAGGCCCAAGGACCAGGGACTCTGATGTCCAAGAGAAGGAGAAGATGGATATTCCAGCTCCAGAAGAGAGAACAAATTTCCCTTTCTTCTGCCTTTAAAAAAAAAAAAAGATGTGGTCTCACTACGTTGCCCAAGCTGGAGCACAGTGCCTATTCACAGACATGATCCCACTACTTATCAACACAGGAGTTTTGATCTGCTCCATTTCCCACCTGGACTAGTTCACATCTCCTTAGGCAACCTGATGGTCCCTCACTCCCAAGAGGTCACCATATTGATGCCAAACTTACTGTGGACACCCGATCAGCATAGCACACTACAGCTCAGAACTCCTGTACTCAAGCAATTCTCCTGCCTCAGCTGGGATTATGGGCACATGCCACCATGCCTAACTTCTTCTGCCTTTTTTTCTATTTAGGCCCTCAATGGATTGCATAATGCCCACCTGCGTTGCTGAGGGAGGATCTTCTTTACTCAGTCTACTGATTCAAATGCTAATCTCTTTTGGAAATGCCCTCACAGACACACCCAGAAATAATGTTTTACCAGCTGTTTGAATATCCCTTAACCTAGTCATATTGACACATAAAATTAACCATCAAAGAAGGCAAAAGGCAAGAAAGAATCAAGGGATTAGGATATTGACAACAAGAAATTCTTCTGAAAGTTTATGAACTCAATGGAGAAATTAACTCTTATTTTTTATCTTTGTAAATAGATGGAAAACCTTTGAAGTTAATTGGAAGTCTAGATCTGACATTCTGCTACATTGCTGTTAACATTTCCTAAACCAGCACACCAGCATGAGTGATGCTGCTACAGAATCTCTCCCTCCCACTCTTCCTCCCTGGGGAGGTGCATCTCACCTCTGTCCCTAGTTCTGTGGTGACAATCAGTTGCCTGGAGTATTTGTTTTAGACCACATCATTACCCTGGTGTATGTTCTAAGATGGGGGTGAAGAATTCATTTCTTCAAATGGATACCCAGTTGAACCAGCAGTTCTAATTTCCAGCTATATACTCTATCACTTTACCATAAATCAGGTAAGGTTCTCTGTGTGTGTTTCTTCCTGGATGCTCTATATTCTATTCCATAGCAGTATAACAATTTAAATATCATTGTTCCAGATAGTCCATTTCCCTGTCAAATTTATGAAACACTCCTTTGTTATTTTGTTGTTTAATTGTGTTGGCTTTCTGAAATTTCTTTTATTTATTAGGGTTTGCTTTGATACTGGTTGTTGTATCACACCCAGGGATTGGCACCAAAAGACGAGCTGGAACTGACAACTGTGCCCTATATACCTCCATGAGAACTTTGACCTGCTCTTTCTGTTCTTGAAACTGAGTCCTGTGGTCATTTGCAGAGAGAACATTCTCCTGTAGAGTAGAAAACAGTCATCTCAGGTGAAGTGACTGTGACCCTATAATGCAGGAAGCAGATCACATCTGAACAGTTCAAAGAGGAATGAATAACCCTTCAGAGGTCAAAATACAGTTCATCGCAACAGTGGTCACTATCCACTTATATATAATATAGTCACTTTACTACATTAATTAAAGAAGAGGACAAATTAAAGATATTTTCTGAGATGCACAATCTCAGGGAGTGAACATACCATGACTTATTTGGAGAAACTATTTAAAGATGAGGGAATAGGGAGTGGAAGTCAAGTGGGAAAGTGTCAGAATGACAGCTTGCAGTGAGTCTGGATAGCAACCAGGTTGTTAGGAATGTGAGGATGGAAGGTTCCAGATGGAAGTCTCCACTATAAAAAAGGAAGAGTGTGGATTGATAGAATAAACAGTGTGTCTGGGAGCCTACGTGCCAATTATTAATATTAAGAAATATTCAGTCTGATGGAAATACAAGTTCCAATCACACACACTGTGAATCTAGTGCCATACTGTAAGAGAACTGGTATAAACTTACAACAGATATCACTGGAGAAAAATATTTACATAGCACAATATTCTTTACTTTTTCAAAGGGACTTACCACAGAAATCTTACGAATTAGAGTCTTGACTAGTATGATTTCAAAATTATTAACTGTATCCATAAACATTTAAAACATCAGTGCCAGTGCCAACTGGAGATCCAATTTCTACTCCTCTTCCAGATCTACATAGTTTGTGAAGTATGATGGGCCCCACTTTCCATTAGAAACTAGATTCCACTTCACTTGTGAACTTTGTACAACAACTAATTATTTCATTATTTCACTGCATTAAACCACATGAACTTGCCCTCTTTATATGCCACACAGTTGAATTTCAGAAATTTAATGTTTTGAATTTATGTTATAATTCTTTATATATTTTTATCTCCATAAACTATGTGATTCTCCTGGGCACAAATGTTCAAACTCATTTGTAGCCTCAATGTCTATATGTCTGTTCTCTCTCTCTCTCTCTCTCTCTCTCTCTCGTGCACTCTCTTGCTCTCTCGCTCTCTCTCTCCTTCCCTCCTCCCCATCCTCCCCCTCTCCCATAAGTAAATGCATTTTAGCATCCATCAAATTCTACCACAGACATGACAGATAACTTCACTGATCATAAGCAATACTTTTACTAGAGCATTGCTAATGATGGTCTCTTATGGTGAATACTAAAGAACTAGGAGTCAGATTCTATGGCTAGTTTCAGTTTGGGATCCCTTGTTATTACAAGGGATGTCCCTTGGTTTTGCCAATGACAAAATGCTGATGTCAACAATTGCCTCCTAGGAATCATTCTTTAAAAATAAAGGTAACATTATTTCTTCAGTCCTTGTCTATCTCAGTGCAGTAGGTATTGTCAACAGTATTAAGGCTCTAGCATTTGTTCTTGCCATTCTCTGAACTATTAACAGGTAGTGAAAAGTCCTTAAGAGGCAGAGAGTAGAGAGGTAGAGATCCTTAATGCACAAAAATCTCCACCTCTTCTAATGTGGTGTGTTCCCTGGCATGGCTGTTTTGGGGCCTAAAGCTGAACTAGATAATGCACATCTGCCAACTACCCTTGAACACTCCATCCACTCCCTCTGGACACTCCTTTCTGACAGGCTTGATCAATACATGTTGCCCAGCTTCCTGACTAGAGTAGTATCTTTTTAGCCCCTTTCATTTGATATGGTTCTGCAGTTTAATACTTTAAGTGGCCTATGAATATTGTTCTGGTCTGTGCTGGTGTAGTAGAAGGAACACTGGACTAGGGGACTAGTTCTGTGCCAACAATTACCTATGGACACACATTCTTTGTGAGTCCCATTTTACTTATTTGTAAAATGAAGTACTTGAGACAAGTGCTCCTTCAAGAGGTTTCCTTTCCTGCCTAGATCATCTCTTTCCAATCCTTCCAGGCACATACCCCCAACTGGCCATTCTGATATCACTGAGAGATGATTTGAGAACCAGTCTTTTGGGCTGTAAAGGCTGACACACTGTCTATCACACAGTAAGGCTTAATAATCAATGGGTAAAATCAATAAATAATTCATTTAAGAAACTCTGCAAAGCAGTTGTAAGTTTTCCCACATACAAGTGAGGAACTTGTGGCCCAGAGAAATTAAATCACTAACCTAAGTCTCACAGATATTAAATGACAGCCTTGGGATTTGAATCCAGGGCCAATAAGCTCTTTCTAATGTACTACATACATACTGGGCATATAATAAGTGCTAATGATTATTCAATTTTTCATTGTATTTTTCTAGCTGGATGTTCATTGCTATGAAGAACAAAGTGTATTTAGTATTCAGGCACATCTCAGTCAATAAATACTGGGCCGCCTTATGTAAAAGGAACCATTCCAGGAGCTCTGTAAACAAAGGCAGATAAAGTACTGCCTCTGCCCTCAAGAAGATAGACACTTTCTGGTGGATTCAATTCAACTGAATTTTTAAAACCAAAATGATCCCCAAGCTTGCACATGGTTATGAAATCGCGTTTTAACTCAATAAGATATGGCTAAAACATAGAGGTTCTTTCTGGCCATGTTTCTTGAAATTTTTGGCAATACTCTAACTAATTTCTCTGGTCACAACTAGGTCTTCATTCCTAATCAGGCCAGGATGCTGAGAGTGCCAAGTGAGTCAGAGAGCTGATGAAGAACTGGCAAGACCTCTATTATGAGCAGGTAAGAAACAAAGGTTGATTTGAACAAGCATTCTTCCTATTAAATGACTGCAAAGCACAATTTAGGGCTTTGTACTGAAATATTTTGTTTCTTGACCTAGCCCACTACCCTACCAGCCCTTGATGAGCTTTTGGTTAAAAAAGAATGAGAGATCCCCACAGACCACTATTAACACCACAATATGAAACTGTACTTTCAATTCATTTTCTGCATATTCCACAAGTATTCATTTGGTCATTAATCAAAGATTTGCACAGTAGACTGTGTCTATGTCTGTGAAATCTTCTGCACCTGCAACAAATGTCTGCTTATTCAGTCATCACCAGTGTGTTCAGGGCTTGTTTTCTTAAGAAATTCTAGTGTCCTGGGAAAGTGTGTCTTCAAAGGTGTCAAGATCAACCAAATGACAACATAGCATAGTATTTAAGAGGGAGACAAATGTGATTTTGAATTTCTGCTACTCATTAGCTGTGTGACCTTGGGCAAATTACTTAACCATGGTCAGCCTCAGATGCTTGACTTGCAAAAATGAGGATAACAATTGAGAAGGGGAGGCTGTAGAGACTGTGTAAGACAAAGTTTATAAAGCCTTTAGTATGGTGCCTGGCAAGTAGTAAAGACCTAACAAATGCTAGCTGTAATTACTGTTGGTTACCCCCAATGTGGCATGAAAGCTCAAAACCTGTAATAGGAACTGTGAGTAGGAGATTCATAATCCTAGTGGGGCTGAAAGGACACCTTGCCAACAGTGAGCTGCCTCCCTTCCATGCACAAGCAAGCATTGGAGATTAGCCAGGCACAGTCATGGTGTTCAGGAGCCTCTCTGCCTTGCTTTATGATGCAGGACCACAGTTCTCCAAATTTAGATCAGCTTTCCAAATCCAGGTCAGTTCTCCAAATCCAGTTACTAGATAAGGAATTCGCCCAAAGACCCTTTTACCACATTTACCAAATTTACTAATTGTTGTACCTACAAACAGCCTCAACAGGAACATTGCGTTTTGGTTACTAAAGCTGGAATAAATGTTTCAGAATATTACCTAAGCTAAGGTGGATATAACTTAGGAAGTGAGAAAACACCCCCAAATCAGGGACCGGTATAAGTATAAACTGAAATACTCCTGTACCAAACCCTGTTTTTCCAATCTAAAACTTGGCTTTTCGTATCTGAAACACATCTGATTTATTTTGGAATCTTTTACATCTTATTTTCTATTTTTTCAAACCATAACCATTTTGAATTTTCTTTTCCAAACTCTTTAGGTACCATATTAGGCTCACATTTTATTTCTTGGAATTATAAATTAAAATTAAAAGTGAATAAATTTAATCTAAAAGCTACATTTACATTCAATTTTAAACTGAAATTCAATTAATTCAATTTGCATTAAAATTGAACTTATACTCTAAAGCCTCTTGAAGAATTAGAATTTAAAATAAAATTTACCCCTAAAATGTATATTTAATTAAATTTTAATTATGTTACAATAACTGTCAAAACATGAAGGAAATCAGAATTAGCTCAAAAAATTTTGTCACATATAAAATGCTGAAATTAAATTCTAACAAGGGGCATTTAGAATATGTCATCCTGATAAGTTTTCATAAAATTCTACCTGAATATGTTCAAAGAAGTAAAAAGGAAGTGAGGACACCCAGAAGATTATATATACGAAAACATTGAAGCCTAATAACCGTACACATGAAATTGTAGAGGAAGGACCAACCACTTCATTGGTGAAAATCTTTAAAATGCTATAAATAAATAATTAAATAAACAAACAAATACTAAGGTGTGGGCAAAATAGAAAGTGGCCACAAAAATTGGAGAAAAAGCATAAACTGCAAACATCCCAACGGAAATGCTAAAATTTTGATTACAGACATTTATACAATAGTATAATTCAATAAGCAGAAATACATATTTCACCTTCTATCATGAGAAGTAAACCATTCCTATTAAAGCTGTTGTTAAAAAAAACCCAAAAAACCCTGTTCTTTTGCCTCAGTCTCTAGCTCTAGCTACCAGCCAGGCATGTATGCTCCTCGATCTTCAGTAACCTCCAGTCACCATCAACATTGCCTGGGTTCATCTGGGCTCGTCTGTGCCTCTCAGTCACCACACACTCTGCAGTCACAAGCTATCATGATGGTGAAGCTTGTGATATCTGGCGAAAATCAAGACATACCCAAGAAAATGACTTCTACCCCAAAAGACGTAGAAGAAGATAATGAAGAGGAGGAAATGTAAGAAGATGAATGTAGCAGTGAAGAAGAGCTTATTATACCTCAGGGGGAAAAGGCAATAAAACACAACTAACTCTGACAAAGAAGACGGTGGTTTTCCCAGCAACAAGGCTGCAGTTGCCACACCTGCCAAGAAAGTAGCTGTCATCCCAAGCAAAAAGGCAGCAGATATGCTGGCCAAGAAGATAATTACACCAGGCAAATAGCAGCAACAGCTGGCAAGAAAGGAGCCACACTGGGAAAAGCAGCTGAGGCAACCCCTGGTGAGAAGGAAACCTCCACTCCAGTTAATGGGGCAAAGAATAGCACGAATGCCAAGAAGGAGGACAGTGATGAGGAAGTCGAGGAAGACAGTGAGGAAGATGATGGGAACAAGGATGAATATGAGCCAGCAGTGACAAAAGCAGTAGCAGCTGTTCACAACTCAGAGGATGAAGACAATGACAAAAACAACAAGGATGATGAAGAGGAAGATGACCCTGAAGAAGAAACAATGAAGTTTATACTTTTGACAGGAAAGAAAGTTCATGCAAAATCTATCCCCGTGAAAGCCAAGAGCATGGTTGAGGACAAGGACGATGAAGAGAACAATGACAAAGATGAGGAGAATGTTGAGGAAGATGATGAAGATGAGGAGGAAGACGATGACAGTGATGAGGAAGAGGAGGAATAGGCTTCCAAAGAAGCACCTGGAAAACAGAAGAAGGAAATGTTCAAACAGCAACCAGCTCCTGAAGCCAAGAAACAGAAAGTGGAAGTAGAACTAACTACAGCTTTCGACCTTTTTGTTGCAAACCTGAACTTCAACAAATCTGCTCTCAAGTTAATACTGGGTATCTCTGACCTATTTTGCTAAAAATGATTTTGCTGTTGTAAATGTCAGAATTGGTAGATATAAGAAGTTTAGCTGTTTGGATTTTGAATCTGCTGAAGTCCTGGAAAAAACCCTGGAACTCACTGGTTCTGATGGGATTAAGACCGCTGGGACTTAATGATGCTATGTCTGAGGCTTCAAGAGGATAGGAGGTGAAGGAATTGCCTGAGCAGAAGCCTGAAATAAGGGAAGATGTTAACTGCCTAGTTGGGGGACATATATCAGCGATCTGGGAGTACAGCAAAGCATGCTCCAACATCAGAGCCTAAGGGGTCTCATGCCTGAAAAGCCGCAGGTGGCCTGACATGAAACCTTCTCATGGCTGTAGAGGTAGATTGCCATATGTCAGCCCGGAAGAAGGGTCTTAAGGCTTCCATTGTTTGAACACTGGGCCAAGTTCCTTCTCTCCCTTTCTCTCAACAATGCCTCAGTTAATGTAAAACCAGTCTCCCAGTGGAAAGCATGTAATTTCTTTGTTCCTTGATCAAATGGGTCACAGCTACTGAAGTTAGAGATTGATATCCATGTATGTAGCTTGAACTTGGGATAAAATTAGGTAGTTTACCTTGATCAAAAGGATTGTACCTACTGAAGAATTGTGTGTTTTTAACTTCTAGAAAGGAGACGGAAATAAGCTAGGACACCTTGTGATTTTGGGGGGAGCCCTGAGACCTTTGATCATTGTATCCTGTGATTTTTTCACATGAGATCATTGTATTTTGCAGTATGGCAAAGAGAATAAAAAGCAAGTGCTGGGTTTCAGTCAGTGTCACCTTGGCACCAGAGTGCTGGTGGTCCCCTGATTTCCCTGCTTTCCTAAATATTATTTCTGTGTGTGTCTTTGTTTCTTTCATTTCTTGCAATACATTCTGCCAGGGGACTCTATCTTTACTGGGGACATTGCGAACCCCCGATAGGTTCAAAAGTCTTTGGCAATAAAATTAAACTAGAGAAACCAAAGGGAAATTACAACAACATAGATATTCCGTAACACTTTTGTTGAACATTCTGCCTTGTGGTTATTCAGGATGAAAAAAAGAAGTGTTTGAAGATTTTTAGAGATCAGATTAGTCAGCAAGGATGGAAAGAACAAAGGGATTTCCTACATTTAATTTAAGATAGAAGTTGATGCAGAGAAAACCTTGGAAGAAAAGCAGGGAACAGGGGGTCAAAGGGCAGTCTATTTCCCTGTACTACACTGGAAAAAAGATCAAAATCAAGGTTATAGAGGTGGAAAGAGTAGCACTTGGATCAGTGAATTGAAAACTGGTTTTAAACAACCTCTTGTAAAATGTAACATAAAAACTTTTCAGGAAGCATTTGAGAAGGCAACTTCAATCAAGATGGCCCAGAACCTCAATGACAGATCCATAGGGTATGCACTGATAGGATTTGCTTTCTTTGAAAATGCTAAAGAAGGCTTAAATTCTTGTCATTAGAGAGAATTTGAGGACAGAATAATCACACTGAAGTTACAAGGACCCAGAGGGTAAACTAATGCAAGAAGACAGCCATCCAAAACTCTGTTTGTCAAGGTCTGTCTGAGGATACCACAGAAGAGACACTGAAAGAATCCACTGATGCCTTTATTTGTGCCAGGATAGTCACCAACCAGGATGGGTTTAGTTTGTAGACTGCAGCAGTGAGGAAGATGCCAAAGACACTAAGGAGGCCATGGATGACAGCAAAATTGATGGAAACAAAGTTTCCTTGGACTAGGCCAAGTCCAAAGGCAAAAGTGGCTTTGGAGGTGTTGGAGGAGGCAGAAGAAGATTTGGAAGCAAAGGTGGTGGAAGAGGAGGCCAAGGTGGATTCATTGGCAGAGACTGCATAGGATTTAGGATTTGGAGGGCAGGGAGACTTCCAAGGGGAAGAAGGAGGAGACCACAGCTACAAAGAAAGAAGACCAAATTGGAACAGTTTTTTTCTGTCCTTTGGTCCTTTCCTCTTCCATTTGAAAGTAAGGACTCTAGGATTTTATTATCTGATCAGTATCAGAGTCTTCAGAGGACATTGACAGCATACAGTTCTGTAGTGTACTCAGAAACCATTTATATACCATTTTAAGGGAGATTCCCTGTTGGTTTTGACCAGATATTCATATAAACTTTTTAAAGAGATGAGATAATAATTGTTAATATAAATAAGAATAATATAAATAAATAATAATTTTGAATTTATATTAAGTTTCATCCCATGTACAAAATGATTTTTCTCTATAGACAGTTTTTTTTCCACTGGGGCCTGGTAAAGGAAAGTAGAAGATTTTATGATGATCTTCGTTTCAGTGAGTTTGGGACAAATTACAAGTACTAAACTTTGGTGCCAGAAAAATATCCCATTAAAGTTGTTCTAAAACAACCTTTGGAAGATTGAATAATTCAGCAAGCTTACCTAGGAATGTCTCCCTGTGACTACTTCCTTCACACAAACATCAATACTTTTAAATCATTTCCTTTGTATATTTTGCCTTCTTCCTGTCTTACAAACTCTGTGCATGTACAGTGTTTAATGGCTTATAAATGTCTTTCACAAACACAACCTCATTGATATATATCAGTGGAGTTGGAAGTACTATGCCTATTTTGCAGTTGGACAAATAGGATAATAAATGTTTCCAAAGGCTCACAGCTACTGAGTCATAGGCTGGAGACCAAACTTAGGACTTCAGACTTTAAATTCAGTTCCCTTTTAAGCAACTCATTCCATTTCCTCATCCTAGGGGAGTCCCAGGGAGTGTGATGTTATCCAGGGCCAATGGGCAGCAATTGCTATTTGGATTTCTCTAAAACACAATAACTCAGTAACTGGAAAACACTCTTTTCTTTTTAAAAACTTAGCTATTTTTTTCTTCTCTGTGAGAGTGAACTTTAATTGCGTCTCTCCCAAGATTGCACCAAAGCTGCCCTAGGGTAGTTTTCAGCCCTAAAGTCTCATGCCATTCCTACCTACACCATTTGTGTGACTCTGGTCCCAGGGACAAAATGTACCCCTGCTGTTCTCCCTGTTGGACATGTTTAAGTGTTTGGCAGAACTATAAAATGAAGACAAGAAAAACACATAGAAGGTTCCTTGACAAGGAAGAAATTTTAGACATACCCCAAGCATAAGCAAAAATTAATAACATAATGTATCTAATCTTTAATATCCCGGGCATTATGTTGCCTGTATCATGTGGTCTTACTTAATTTAAACCTCAAAAATCTTAAACCCCCCTTAGGCAACACATATTTTAATCTTTTTAATTATTAAAGATAACACACAGAAAAGTACATAAAGAGTAAATGTACTTCACAGGACAAGTGCCTATGGGAAAAAAAGAGTAAATGTACAGTTTATCAAACTATTATAAAGCAAACACTCCTGCAAATACCACCCATGTCAAGAAATACATCAGCAGCAGCCAAAATCCCTTCCCTTTGACAACTCCAGTATTCTTCCTAGAGACAATTGTGATATTGTCCTTTATGATAATAACTTACTTGCTTTTCTCTATAGGGTTTATCTTCCAAATATGCATCTTTACACAACATAGTTTCTTCATGGCTAGAAAACTTGTAGAAATATAATTATACTAGTGTATGCATTTTTTGGTCTGGCTTCTTTCATTCAATATTATGTTTTCAAAATGCATGCAGGATTTTGCATGTGTGATTTCAGTTTTCATGTTTGTTGTTTCATAATGTTCCATCGTACCAATCTATTGCAATTGTTATTTGTTTTTGAGAGAGAGAGAATCTCGCTCTGTTGCCCAGGCTAGAGTGCCATGGTGTCAGCCTAGCTGACAGCAACCTCAAACAACTGGGCTCAAATGATCCTCCTGCCTCAGCCTCCCGAGTGGCTGTGACTACAGAAGCACACCATCACGCCCAGCTAATTTTTTCTATTTTTAGTAGAGATTGAGTCTCTCTCTTGCTCAGTTCTCAAACTCCTGAGCTCAAGCGATTCTCCCACCTTGGCCTCCCAGAGTGCTAGGATACAGATGTGAGCCACTGTGCCTGGCCAATCTATTGTAATTATATCATCCAGGCTACACTCAATGGGAATTTGAGTTGTTTCCAATTTGTGGATATTATGAATAATGTTGATATGAATATTCTTTTACTTTTGCCTTGGTACACATATACATAATTCCTCTGGGATAAGACAGGAATGATTGGGTCATAGGGAATGTGTATTTTCACCTTGAATATATAATAACAAAAAACGAACTCTTGACTAAAGCAGTTCAACTAATTTGTACTCTCAACAGCAGTATGTGAAATTTCCTACTGATCCTCATCCTTTTAATATTACCAGACTCAGTAAGTCTAGCCAATTTGGTGAGTGTGTAATGGTACCGAACTGTGGTTTTAATTTACATTTCCCCAGTGATTAATGATGTTGGCCAATTGGATTTCCTTTTTGAACAAGTTTCTGTTTAAGTCCCTTGGCCATTATTATTGTGTTATCTGTCTTCCTTTCTTTTAATTATAGGAACACTTTATGTGCTCTGGAAACAAGCTATTGTCACTTAAATATTTAAAAAATATTTTCTTACACTCTGTGGCCTGCCTTTCCCTCCTAGTATTGTTGGCTCTTGATTAACAAAAGGTCTTAATCTTAATGTAGTTCATAATTTATTAACATTTCCCACTATAATTAGTGGTTTGTGATTTGTTAGAGAAATCCTTCTGTACACAGAGAATGTGAAATATTCACCTACTTTTTTCTACAAACTTGATTGTTTTGCCTATGACATTTTGGTACCCACCAAAAAACCCACCTGGGATTTTTTTTTTTCATATCTGGTTTGAAGTAGGGGTTCTATTTTTATTTCTTTCCACATGTATAACTTATCGCCTTGACTCCATTGCTTGGAAACATTCTCTATTTCCAAATGCTTTTCAGTGCTGCTATATTGTCTTGAATCAAGTATTCATGAAAGTAGGGTAAGTTTCTGGACTGTCTATTCTATCCATTCATCTATGTGGCTATCACTACACTGATGCCAAACTGTCATGATTGCTATTGCTTTATAATAACTTGATATCTGTTAATGAAAGTCCTTCCTTCTGTTTCTTCAAGAGTGGCATTGCTATTCTTGGTCCTCTGTATTTTGACATAAAATTTAGCATCAGCATTTCAAGTTCTGCCAAAAAAAATCTTGTTAGGATTTTGACTGAAATCGCTTGGAATCTACAGGTCAATCTTGGGAGAACTGATGTCTTTACAATATTGAGTCCTATAATCCGTGAACATAGTGTAACTTTAAACTTATTGAATTTTCCTTAATATGTATCGACAAATATTTAGTGTTTTCTTTAGGGGCCTTACATATGTTTTTTTTTTAAATTTAATCTTGAATATATGCTACTTTGGTACAACTTTAAATGGTGAAGTCTTTGAATATTTCATTTACTAAATGTTGCTGGCATACAGAAATACCAATTGATCTTTTCGTATTGATTTTATATCAAGCAACAGTGATATACTGTCTTATTCTAATGATGCATCTGTGGCTTCTTTTGAGTATTCTACATACTCAATGCTATTATGAATTATGTTGATTGATTTTTGAATGCTAAACCAAACCTGCCTTCCCGGAATAAACCCAACCTGGTTGTCCTATATATAGCTGGAATTGGTTTGCTAACGTTTCATTTAGGATCTTTGCATTTATACTGCTAAGTGAGATTGCCTCATAATTTCTCTTTATTAGGTTGTCCTTGTCAAGTTTTGCTTTCAAGGTCTTGCTGGCCTTAGCAATGAGTTGTGTAGTATTCTCTGCTTTTTTTCTCTTTCTTTGTGTTAGAGTGGTGTTTATTTCATCCCTAAATGTTTGGTAGAATTCACTGGTGCAACAACTTAACATGGAGTTTTCTTTGGAAGAAAGTTATTTTTTTAAAATCTACTTTACTGAGGTATAATTTATGTATGGTAAAGCATACAAGAAACTGACAGAGCAGCTTCTTTAGGATATTACCAGTCACCAGGGAAGAAGGAAAAAAGACATTGTGACCCATCTGGTGACTCTTCACGCTTTGACTCTGAAATGACACATTACATTTCTATCCATGTTCCATTGTCAAAGGAAGTCACATAGCCATGCAATCAATACATTCAACATGCATGTGTTCAAAAGGGCAAGTACGTGACAGGGAGTGCTACCTTTCAAATAGTGCTAGCAAGTAGCACTATTTGCAAACAGTAAAAAAAAAAAAAACTACCAAAGTTATAATTTTTATTCTCAGTTAATTAAACAAGAGTTACGCCAACAACAGTCAAGCTGAGAACTAAATCAAATACTCAATACCTTTCACAATAGCAACAAACAAAATAAAATACCTAGGAATATATTTAACTAAGGAGGTGAAGGACCTCTACAGGGAAAACTATGAAACACTGAGGAAGGAAATAGCAGAGGATGTAAAGAGATGGAAAAACACACCATGCTAATGGATTGGCAGAATCAACATTGTTAAAATCTCTATACTACCTAAAGTGATCTACAGATTCAATGCAATCCCTATTAAAATGCCAACATTGTTTTTTGCAGATCTAGAAAAAGTAATTCCATGCTTCGTATGGAACCAGAGAAGACCCCATATAGCCAAAGCAATCTTTTCTTTTTTTCTTTTTTTTATTGTTTGTTGTTTATAGGGGTACAGGTGTTTAGGTTACGTATGATGCCCTTGCCCCCACTTCCCCCCAAGTCCCAGTCCCAAGCGTGTCCATCTCTCAGAGGGTGCGCATTGCACCCTTTGTGTATGCATATATCCGTCCCCTCCTCCCCCTCGCCCCTCCCCCTTCCCCCTCCCTCCCTACCCGACATCCAATAGATGTTATTCTTATATGTACACTTATGTGTTGTTCAGTTACTACCAATTTGATGGTGAGTAC
>RJWJ010029943.1:0-20299 GCA_004363605.1 Indri indri | reverse complement strand
GTGTGTTTCTGTGTGATGACTAATGACTACAACATTTAGTTCTGAAAATGAAATTCATCAATATAAGGTTATATAAATTAATGCACAAATACATTTCATCCTCAGATTCACACAGGATATTCAGATACTAGATGGGTAATTTCATGGTGCCACTGCGATTCTCTATTTTAACAAGAAAGTTAAAGCATAACACGGGCATGGAATAGTTGATTAATTTCTATTTTTAAACTGATTTTTCACCTTAACTACAGTCTTTGCTGCCAAACTGAGGTACAAATGTATTTGTGTATGTTTGGAAAATAAACGATTTGTGACATGTATTGGTCACTTGTGCTCTGATGGGTACAGACCCTTTGGTTATCCACACAAATAAATATTAATAACAATCCTAGATTTTGTTTTATATCTAAAAGGTGAGTTAAAAGCAAATATTAAATGCTGAATTATACCTTTCCCATTAAACAAACAATAGAGCCGAAAAATGTTGACCTCAGAAACACTTTTAAAAATCTCATATAAGAATATGCTCAAAGACTGACATGTACTGTGTTAAGCAGATATCCCCCCACTCTGCTGGAATGGTAAAGGAATTTTCTGTTTTCATTACTTCATCAGAAAAAAAGAGCTCTAAGCTCTAGGCTAAAATAATTGGCTTCTATGGCTTTGAAGCAATAAGAGATCTGGCTGGACTGTTGTGTATTTTTTTAAAAAATTCCCTCATCACAAAAATAGGAAGCAGAGAAAACAGCTGTTTTATTCAACTATTCACAGTAGAGAATATTTATAACCTGGTCACTGAAACATGCATTTCTTAGGCCATTCATAGAATATGTGAATAGCTGCTACATAAAATATTGCTTTATAATTATAAAAAAAGCACATTTTACCTGTTGGGGGCAGAGGGGCACCCCTCACTGGGTATCCTTTATCCCTGGAACAGAATGGTAAAGTCTTGGACTTGGTTCTTCTGCCCTGGAGCAATTCTTCCCCCATCACCCTCCAGGGCATGTGAGAAAACGCAAAGAACTTCAAATAGACTAGAATCACTTTCAAACTTTCTTTGAAAGTAGCCATAGTAAACACTCATTCCTTTTTAAAAAGGCCTAATTAGCTTACTTCCTGAGACATATCAGCAAGAGCCAATAAACCTGAATCCAATTTCAACCTACTTTTTTTCTCAAAAATCTTCATAAAAATATATTCACTCAAATTTAAAATGTTTCTTATTTCCATCTGTGGTGTTGGAATAAAAATAATATCTATTTAGTTTTAAAGAGTATTTAGTTTAAAAGAGTAGGTAAATGGTAAAAAGCATTTTCACCATCTTGATTTTTCTGTGCTCTATGCCCTAATTTTAATACAGCAACTACATTTCAGTAAGATCCAGTCCGAAGATTTTGTTTTTTAAACTACAACTTAGTATGTACATGAAGTTTTAAAAAGTCAGCATCTTAATGAAAGAAATTTCCAAATATTTGGGGGGGAAATGGCTTTCAATCTCCTTAACGAAATGACATTTTCAGAATTGGGGCAGAACCCTGTGCCATATAAAGGGTAATTATTCCTTCCCTTCCTAATCATTCTTAAGAAGTTTTCCTTGTATAAAAAGAAAAGGTCTTAAGGTAACAACTCATCTTTATGTGAATCTGCACACACACATATATACAAGAAAGTCCACTGACTCTTCATTCTTCTACTGTAGTGATGTTTCCAAATATTTGGTAAAATCCAGGGGTGACTGAGTAACAGCCTCATTGCAATGTCTGTTGATTAGTTGATTTAAATCTTCATCCAAAAATGAATCCCCTTGTAACACTTTACTCTGGAAAAATATTAAAGTACAAGTTAAAAGTTACGTGTGCCATAAGCAAAAACCAAGCTGTGAGCAAAGTTGAAAATGACAATAGCTGACACCAACACATGAAACATAATAATGACAGATGCTTGGTCAGATCTTGGACGTATCCTATATTGAATGAACAGTCTCATAACCATCTCTGAAGATTGCAACCCCATGCATCCATCCTACCATCAACTCCTAAACATGAAAAAAAATCTACCTATAAAACAATAAAGCAAAAGCAGGAGTTAGAGTTATTGAGACATATTAATTTAGTTTTTATTTCATCTTTTAAAAAAATGAAAACTATCACATACCTTCATTTTGGAGTTGGAAGATTCAATAGGAGGATTGAATGTCATTGCTGCCATGCTATAGGCCTCAAAAAGTTCAGCAGCAGATCTATAATCACAAATGTAAAAAATGTAAAGATACCACCAACTCTGTATACCCCCCAAAAGAATTAGATTATACCCAGAGAATGACTAATTATTCTAAATCCATATATTAAGGCATAACATAGTCCTGCATTTGAAACCAAGCAACCCACTCACACTCACTTAAAAGAAATCCTAAATTCCCATGTAATGTCAACATTGTCCAACAAAATCCACCTCAGAGAGGTCTGGTATATATTTAGAAACATAGGCAAGGAGCACAGAGAGAAAGCTAAGCCGACGACCTCCAATTCGGTGTGATCAAATCCTCAACCACAGTTATATGAATTATATGCAACCAAGTCTAACTTAGTCACGGCAGCCAAAGGAGTGAAGCATGGAGTTACCCTTCATGGACTTCAAACAGAGCTCAACCCTTTAGCTGTTGGCCTGGATGAAAAACCAGGAGAGGCCATTCAGAACAGAGCACACATCTATATCCGTGGCAAGTAAATGAATCTTTAATGATTTGGGGTTAATTCACATTCTCCTGAGGAGATGGGCAAGAGCCTAGAAACGCTCACATCCCAAGCTCCGTTCTTCAGAAGGTCACTATGAGTCTCCTTTCTCAAGCCACTGGGATAAACCCATTCCTCATCTCTCTCCAGAAAAGGAAACACCTGGCATAAAAGAGGCAAATGTTCAAGACGGCTAAGGGAAACATGCTGGAAATTGATCATTAAAAAAAAAAGTGACAAAAAACTGTTTTCTCCTTTTTTCCCCCTTTTCAAAAACAAGGGCGGGGTAAGAATGGGGAATAAGTGGGAAGTCAGAGGGAAGGAAAAGGTAAGTGGCCATTTTATTATTTAATAACACCGAAAGTTATTTCTATCCTACTCAGAAGGAAAGGGTTTATGGAACACTGTAACATTCATGCCTCACGTAGAGGGGCAGCAGCTGACTTACTGCCTGTAAAAATACAGGCCACTGTTACCAAATCTCCCAGCATTTCAAGAGAAGCTGGAAATAAATTTTAGGTGAATTCTTCTAATATTTAAAAGACAGCAACTAATTCAATTTTTGTTCAAACTCTCAAGAGGCCAGAAATCAGCCTGACCCACAGGTCACATATCTGTGATCTCTGAATTAAAGAAATCAGTGGGCTCGCAAAGGGAAAAATCTACAGCAAAACGTTAATTCTGAGGGGTGAGTACACTGCAAGGTGGTATGGTCTGAACGTGTCCCCTCCCAAACTTGCGTGTTGAAACGCAACAGGCCCATGTGATGGTATTAAGAGGTGAGGACTTTAAGAGGTGATGAGGTCATGAGGGCGTCTCCCTCTCCTGAGTGGGATTAAGGCCTTTGGCCCTGTTCCGCCTGTGCCTTCTGCCACATGAGGACCGTGTTTCTCCCCTCCGTAAGATGCAGCAACAAGGTGCCATACTGGAAGCACAGAGCAGCCCCCACCAGTCAACTAAACCTACTGGTACCTTGATTTTGGACTTTCCAGCCTCCAGAACTGTGATAAAGTAAATTTCTGTTCTTTATAAATTACCCATTCTCTGGCATTTTTTATAGCAGCATAAACAGACTAAGACACCATAGTATCTTTTATACCATTTTCTCTTCTTTTCTGTATAACTGAATTATTTCCTGTCTTTATGTGAAAAAAGATAAGTACTGTTTTTTTAACTTTTCTGTACTTGTGAAAATTTTCAAAATAAAAAGTTCAGTTAGCTAGGCATGTTGACACCTGCCTATGGTCCCAACTACTCAAGAGCTGAGGCAGGAGGACCCCGTGAGCCTGTAAGTTCAAGGCTATAGTGAGCTGTGATCACACCACTGCACTGCAGCCTGGGCAACAGGGTGAGACCCTGTCTCTGCAGGAAGTACCCATCCAAGCTTCTTGTAGGTCAGGAGGTACTCCTGCAAGGGCGAACCTGCTGCCCCTCTGGGTGGCAGTGTTCCAAAGCATCTCTTTTCTTCTGTCTCCTCATTTTCTCCCTTTCTTGCCCTAACAGGATCATTCCAAAAAAAAAAAAAAAACAAACAAAAAAAACCCCACAAAGAAGAAAAGAGGAAGCAAGGAAGCTCACTTTGGTTGCCTCGTGGTTTGTCTTCACTCTTCACATAAAGCAAATATGACGATATCTTATTAATTGTTGAACCTGGATAATGGTGGGCATTTGGGGATTCACTATACTATTCTTTCTACTTTTTCATGTGTATCAAACTTTTCATGATCGAAAGAAATGTTTTAGGTGATTATCAAAACTAATAAAATCACAGCCAGCATGTTTTCTCTTTAAAACAATTCAGGAAGATGAAGTGAGACCAAATCCAGATACCCAACTGGCACTTTACAGTTTGTAACATATTACTTTATAAAAGAGACTCTCATAGTAAACGGCTATCAGTTGAATTCTGTAGTTTTAGAATAAGGCAATACTAAATAGTACCTTCGGCTCAACTCCGGTCTGAGTGCCTCAGAGCCTTCAGAAGGTGCTCCAGCGATCAGGTGAGATGCAAATCTCTGCACTACGGGATGATAATGTCTCTGAAGAAGAAAGAAGTCAACCATATTTTAAACAGATCAGTACTTCACAAAGCACTAGCTACGACAAAGATTTTAACAATATTAAGCCATTTGAAAAAAAATATATATATATGTACAGTATATGTAATTCATTAGCACCACATAGCTACAGAAAGAATATTATCTTTGTTCATGGCATTGAAACACAAATCTGTTTGATGACCATGTTATCAGTGACGTAGCTTAATCTTGCTTTTACACTATAAAAAGAAAAGCAATTTCTATTTCAGGGTGAAAAAAGTTAGTTTACAACAGGTTACCTGACACTTACATTATACACGTCTCACCTAATGCTGTCCATAATATAGGATCACTATATAGGTGAAACCATCTTGAAACTGGGCCTATTGAAGTATCCTTGGATAGGACTCAATACAAATGTACCTGATAACAAATCCTCTTCTGTTCTGAATAGTGTTAGGGAAAGATTTCAATGAGTCTTCCACAAAATATCATTTTCTGCTTCCTTAGAAAATGTACCTCAATAGCTTAAAGAATAGTAAAAGCAAAATAAAATATAGCATATTAAAAAAGGAATCCTAAAAAAGGCAGCCCCAGAACAAAATATGCAACATAATTAAGTACTCTGGCAATAATAACTATTAAAGGAAAAACTGAAAAAAAAAATCACTCACATACCAAACAAACAAACGCAGGACTCCTCTTACCCGCAGTGCATGCAATTCCCACAGCGCTGTGTTCTGAGCATTACAGTACTCGGGCTCATCCAGCTCAGGGAGGAAAACCCCACTTCCCTGAGATTCATTGTCAAGTAACAAATCTGTTTTTGGGAAAGTCTGCAAAAATGTCCCATAAAAAGAAGGATTAATTAAATTAACATTGTTAATTTAAAAGATCTTATTGGTCTATGCTTGTGTTTGCATTTAAATTTATGGTGGTATAAGAGCTGTAACATCTTCATACCTAGTTTTAGTAAAAAACAATTTAAATTTATATTACACAAGAGCAAGAATTACAAAAGAATGTTTAATCTTGGTTTGCTTTGAATAGAATATATTTTATATTGCAAAAGAAAATGAGAGTATTCTTTCTACCCTGCAGTCCCATTTTTAAGGAATCTTTCTTACAGAAATAGTTACATACATGTATAAAGATATTCACTATAGCATTTGTAATAGCAAAAAAAGAAATAACCTATATCCATCAAGATAAACAGAAAGAAGCATAAAAGTCAGACTGCCTAGATTGGAATCCCACCTCTACCACTTCCTAGTAATACCATGTCCTCTCTGGATCTCAGTTTTCCCATCTGTAAAATAGGAACACTAATAGTAGCTACCTCAGAGTCATGAAAATTAAGTGAATTAATTTTTATAAAGCACTTCTAACAGTGGCAGGGACAAAGTTAGAACTATATAAGCATTTGTTAAAGAACCAAATAAAACTGACAATAGTCATTAAAGAGATAAAGTAGGCCGGGCGCGGTGGCTCACGCCTGTAATCCTAGCACTCTGGGAGGCCGAGGCGGGTGGATCGTTCTGAGCTCAGGAGTTCGAGACCAGCCTGAGCAGGAGCGAGACCCTGTCTCTACCAAAAAAATAGAAAGAAAATTAATTGGACAGCTAAAAATACATATAGAAAAAATTAGCCGGGCATGGTGGCGCATGCCTGTAGTCCCAGCTACTCAGGAGGCTGAGACAGTAGGATTGCTTGAGCCCAGGAGTTTGAGGTTGCTGTGAGCTAGGCTGACGCCATGGCACTTGCCCCAGGCAAGAGAGTGAGACTCTGTCTCAAAAAAAAAAGAAAAAAAAAAAAGAGAGATAAAGTAATGATATTTGCAGTGACACAAACATGTGTCTGCCACAATTAAGTGCAAAAAAAAAAAAAAAAGCTGTAGAGTGATAATGTATAGCACAATCCCCTTTCCATTTAAAAAGGTTGTCTTATTTGGGGGTGTGTGTAGTGTATGTGTTTATGCATAAATTTTTAAAAATTCGTCTGGCTGGATACTCACCAAATGGTAAATGGATACCCACCTAATGCCACCCTAGGGGAATGTCAATAGCTATAGAATGCTTTCCCTTTCATAATTTTATGTATTTCTTTTGTCACCTGATTTTGTTACAAGTATGAATTACTTTTGTAATTAAAATGATAACGTAAAACGGGAAAAAAGACATACATGAAACAAAAAAATCATTGTAGTATAAGAACTTAGCTCTATTCATTTGTATCCCTACTCACGTGCATTAATATTCTGGTAGTTGCTAAAATGCCAATACTTGAATTTGGAAGAACTTGAAGAGCAAGGGTACAAAGGCGCTTGATGAAGGCGAGGGCTCGCTGCTGAGACACTTGCTTTCTGCGCTTAGTCAGCATGACCTCAAGGCACTCGAGTACAGTCTTGACACCTTCATTGGTAGCACCTACAATGGCAGACATATTCTTCAAGGCTGTTCTCATTATTTTTTTTTTATGCAACTTCACTTAACTCCAGAAAAACCCAAGATGAACTGTTGTACTGTCCCAAACCATTTCCCTAACCAATAAGGTAATGCCGTACTGCTAAGAAAATGCAGTGGGCTATATTTACTGCATCTCCAGTCAATTCCAAAAGTTCTCTCTCTCCAGGTCTTACATAAGATTAAATACAGATGCACAGCACTGGTAGACCACAGCATGTTATGTATCAGATCCTATTTCTCATTTGTCATTAACTACAGTTCTGGTCATAACACATTCTTAGAAGATAAATATGTATTAAGGAAACATTATCTAAATATATATACCTGCATGTAACTTGAACAGTGTTTTGTAGAGATGTGTATAGAATTTCATTGGATCAATATTCAGAACATCACCTTTGAAATAACAACGAATACCAATTAGGTACATTATACCTTCAAAGATAAAGCAAACAAAACTTCATTAAGAAACTATCTTATTACCTTGTCCAGAAAGTATATGAAAAGCAGTCTGGACACAGTGAAGACTTTCTTGATAGCTTAGGTCCTTTAAAAAATATATACATATATTAAGAATGATAATTACCATTTATATCTTTACAGAAGTAATTCATTAATAGAGTTTACTTACTCCAGACTCAATGAGAGTATGAAGAACTACTAATAAATCATCAAAAAATTCCACATTTATAAGGTGAGCAAACCTAGAATCAAATAAAACTGAGTTAACAGATAACCTAAGAGCAGAAATAAAGCAGGTAAAAATTAAACTTGACTTTAAAACTATATTTTTAATATTCCTTATTTCAAATGTTAGCTATGATGGAGACAATGGCAATTATTGATACTTTTCATTAATTCGGGTTGGCCTTTTTGACAATTCAGACACTGTTGGACACTATACTCAGTGAGAATATGTGAGGCACTAAACAGACTAAAAATACTTAAAAAATACTTTTGCCCTGACAAAGAAGTTGCTAAAAGCCAACAACTTCCCTGAGGAAAGTTTACTATGTGTCCAGCACTACTCGAAGTCATAAAACAAACAGCAGCATCAGCTTCTAAGAAAACAGGTAGCGGGGCTGGGCACGGTGGCTCAAGCTCATAATCCTAGCATTTTGGCAGGCGGAGGAGGTAGGATCGCTGGAGCCAGAAGTTCAAGACCAGCCTGGGCAACAAAGCAAGAGACCCTGTCTCTACAAAAAAAATTTTTAAAACTTAGCTAGGCATGGTGGCATGAGACTGTAGTCCCAGCTATTCCAGAGGCTGAAGTGGGAGGACTGCTTAAGCCCAGGAGTGGAAAGAAAAGAAAAGAAAAGGAAAGAAAAAAGAAAAAAGAAAAGAAAAGAAAAGAAAAGAAAAGAAAAGAAAAGAAAAGAAAAGAAAAGAAAGAAAGAAAGAAAACAGGTGGTAGAGTGGTGGGAAGTGAGAAAGGAGGAAAGATTCTGCAATTTGTAAGAATATGGACCCTATGACAGCTTTAAATATAAAATGGAAAGAATACTGGACCTAGTATCTAGCTCAGGCTCTGCTATTAATTACCTATGTGATACTAGGTAAATGTCACTTGATTGTCCTGGGCCTCTATTTCTAGAAATAACTAAAAACACCAAATAGGGTTAAAGAGAAAGAATCATCTGAGCTACCAAATGTGACAGTACTCTGTATACTGTATTAGGCATTGAAATAAGTCAGGATATCTCTTTAATATTAGTGAAGAATCCTGGACCCTATGTAAATCTTAGAACAAGCCCCTAGAAGTGATATATTCCATGAGTATTAGTACAACTTTTTAGAGAAGCAATTTGGCAGTATTTATCAAAATTTAAAATTAGCATATCCTTTGATCTGGCAATACATGCACACAAGTACACGAAGATATATTATATAAGCATTTCCAGTGCAACACAGGGGACTGACCAAATAAAGTACTACATATCCGTAAAATGGAGTAATATTAACTTTAAACAAATTAAGTAATCTATACATACTAACATGGAAAGATACCCAAAGTAACTGTTTACCAAAAAAATGCAAGTTACAGCTATACACAGCATGATTCCACTTGTGTGAAAGGCGGGCAGACAGACCTCCATACATATACAGGAAGGGGAACTCGTAGTTTTAAATTTTATATTCTTCTGCATTATTTGAACTTTTAAAATGAGCGTGTATTATTAAAAAAAACTTTGTTAAATAAAGGAATTGGTCATTAAAAAAACAAGCAGCAGGTCATATGCAATCTAGGAATAATCCCTTTTCTGACAAGCCTCTCTTTGAAGATTTTCAATTTCAAATACTACATTACCATATAAGGAAATGCATCCCACTGCCAAATAGCTCCAGTCATTAGAAAGTAATTTCTTACGATGAACAGAATTTGCCTGTTCTTTATCTTCCAGCCACTAGTCTTATTTCTAACTCTATTTCTGAAGTCATACTGTCCAATAATAGTAATCACTAGCCACATGTGGCTATTAGGCACTTAAAATGTAGCTAGTCCAAATTGAAATGTGCTCTAAGTGTTAAATATACATCAGTTTTCAAAGACATGCTATGGAAAAAAAGAATGCTAAATATCTCATTAACGCTTAATACCTCTTATATGTTAAAATAATTTAGATAAGTCGAATTTGATAAAATACATTAAAATTAATTTTACCTGTTTCTTTTTACCTGTTTAATGTGGCTAACAGAAAATTTGAAATTGCATACATGGTTCACATTATATTTCTATTGGATAGCAATGTTCTACAGCTGCGGTCCCCAACCCCTGGGCCACAGCCCGACACCAGCCTGTTAGGAAACAGGTTGTGCATCAACACCTGAGCTCTGTACCATCCTCCCCACTACCCACAATACCCCACCCCTCCACCCCCATGGAAAAATTATCTTCCATGAAACCAGTCCCTAGTGCCAAAAAGTTGGGGACCGCTGTTTTACAGGATACTACCCCAAATAATTGTGGAAGCTATCATGACAACAATTAATTCTGGTTAACACCCATGACAAGGTCATCAGTGTTGACACAATATTCAAAAAGATCTATCTTAGCAGGAACAGATTACACAGAACTAGAGAAATGATGTGCAAGCTAGATTAAAATAGATTTAAGAGTCATTTGCATGATCCACTCAAACTATAACAGCTGGGTGCAGTGGCTCATGCCTGTAAGCCCAACACTTTGGAAGGCCAAGGCAGGAGGATCACTTGAGGTCAAGAGTTCAAGATCAAACTATAATGGTGGATAACTGACTACACAGTGCAAAAGGAACCAAGAACAAGAGATGAACCTTGGAGACACCCAGAATTTGGTAAGCAGAAGGAAGCAGTTAGTAAAGGAGATTTTAAAAAAATAAAAGGTTTGAGATGAGAAAACCCAGCCAATCGTTATGAAGAGTTTCAAGGAAAGACTGGTGACAAATAAAAAATGCATGAGAACTGAGGACAATGGGTCATGATTAGCGAAGCCTATTTATTGTTTCTTGGCCTTTTGACTAAGATCAAGAGAACCCTATTTAAAATTCATGGTTACTTTGGTCTTATCTATTTAGAAAGAACCTAAAAGGTTTCAACCTACACAGCCCTTACTTGGCAAGACCTTCCAGAACTGCTGGCAGTAGAGGTGACCTCTGGGCCTTCTTCAATATTCTGAAGTAGGTTACAAACACAATATTCAGAGTCTCTGTATGCTGGCAGAGGGAACAGACAAAATGACTTTAGGATAAGCTGGAATGCTTTCTTCTGAGTTAGTATAACTATGACTTCCAAAGTTTAACCTTCTTTTACCCCTTCCCTGCCCTCCCCACAATTCAATCTATGGAACTTTAATAAAATAGAATAAAGATACACAACCTGTGATTTCATGAACCTAGCACTGATCATATTATAGCTTCTTGCACATCACAAAAATCACATATCAAAACCTCATAAATAAACCAAAATTATATAACTACAAGTTGAAATAATACATTTCTAGTTAAAATCATTTAAAAAACATTTTAAAAGCATAATAGAATGTGAAACTACCCACAAGTTTAAGTTTTTTCTCAGTACTCTCTGAAGCTTCTGCCTCCCGAAGCTCTCGTTCTAGTTTCTCTTCTGCTTTCTTCCACTGAAAGAAAAAAAAATCTAAGAGTACAATACCACTGAGTGAAAAAAGCAGAGGCAGAATATGTAAATATTATAGAACACATACAATACCACATATTATCTATGAATGCAAATAAGCAAAAGTAGAAAAACATAGATAAAAAAAGTATACACAAACCTAATTAATGATGGTGGCTGCCTCCTTGGGAAGAAGGCAGAAGAATGAGATGGAGAGAGAAACAATGGGGATTCTTACTCTCTCACCAATGGTTTCTTTTCAAGGATAAAGTAAGTCTATTAATATTTGTTCATCATGAATGGTGGATACATGGGATATATTAATGTTTTCTGTAATTTCAATTGAAATTTTTCTTTTCTTTTCTCTTTTTTTTTTGAGATGGAGTCTCACTCTGTTGCCAGGGCTGGAATGCAGTAGCGTCATCACAGCTCACTGTAATCTCAAAGTGGGCTGGGCTCAAGCAATCCTCCTGCCTCAGCCTCCCAAGTAGCTGGGACTACAGGTGTACACCAGTACGCCCAGCTGATTTTTTTATTTTTTGTAGAGATGGGGTCTCACTCTGTTGCTCAGGCTGGTCTCAAACTCCTGGCCTCAAGTGATCCTTCTGCTTCGGCCTCCCAAAGTGCTGGGATTATAGACGTTAGCCACTGCGCCCGGCCATCAATCAAAATTTTTCAAACAAAAAGAACATGCAGAGCCCAAAAATAATTCCTAGTGTTAAATCACCTAGAACATGGAAGCCAATCATCAATACTTCCTAATCATATTTACATACAACGCATAAAACCAGATACTATATAGAAATTCAATAAAATAATCATTTTTCCCCCATGTCCTAATGCTGTAAGAGGAGCAAACAATGGTTGCTAAGCTACCTGAGGCACGGGGGACTGACTGAAGAATAGGTTCCTTCTCTCATGAGAAGCTGTTAAAGGCTGCCATGTTCTTAATGGGTCTTTGTTTCCCCACCACAGTTGTATACTTGCTGTTCCTAACAGATATCCAACTTATATTAGGATAGTATAAATAAAATATTTACCTTCATTTGTTTATAATTATTAAGTATATTTTGAATACTTCTGTCATGTTTTCAAAATTTATTATACCCAAAGATGAATATCCCTGGAAATTATTTTCTTTTGTTTTGCTTTTATAAGCAACTTGATAACTCTAATAAATTGTTTAGAAATGTTTTAAGAAGTGATAATAAGAATAAAAATGATGGTGGTGGTAGTAACAACCAATGTTTATAAAGCATACCCAGTATTATGAACTCTAGGTGCTTTACATACATAATCTCATTTAAACTGCACGATGACCCTGTAGGGTAGGGTAGGTACTATTATTAGCCCCATTTCTTAAAAAAAAAAAGAAGAAGAAGAAGAATGTTTCTAAAGTCTCAGTAAATAAACAAGGGGCTGGAATTTCAACCCAGGTTTAAAATACAAACCAATAAAGAAACATGATTCAAATAACAGAAACTCACTTTGCTGCCAAATTCACATCAATGCATCCTTTCTGTTAAGAAAGGAATCTGTGTATCACAATTCTACACTGATCTAAAAGGCCAGCCTGTCAAAAATATCTTTCCTTTCTTTGCCAATAATTATCAGTCCCAACTGATTTAAGAAAACATTTCTTTGCAGTACTGGGAAAAGTAAAATTCTCTAAATATTAGAATTTAAAATTCTTATATTTATGATTTAACTATATTTACCTGTGCCTATACTACGATTTTAATCTAAGATTAAATGAAACAAACAGAATATTTAAATGCAACAAAAAAAGAAAATAAGCCCAACCTTTCTCTGCATTCTTGACAGAGTTTTTCTCTTTTCCTTGAAAGTCATGAACTTTTTTGGCTTATTAATGTCCTCTGTATCTTTTTTCACTTCTACTTCCTTGATTCTTAGGCACAAAAATGTTTTTAACATCTAATATTTAAAAAAAAAATACACATTTTAATATTTATATTGCCCTCAAATACTTTATATAGAAAAGTAAGCACTTAACAATGTTATTTCCTTCATTAATGCAAAAAAAACTTTGAAACATCTTTTATCACATTTTACACGAAGTTCTCTTTTTGCTAATCATATTCAGTGACTTTTATCTATGAAAGAACACTAGTAAATACACAGAAGGATATTAGTAAATACTAGCTAAATATACCAAACTTTGTTTGCAGTTTAATGAGTATAAAGGAAGAGAGAACACATTACTTGGCATTGGTGGATAGGATTAGGATGAGTAAACAGACCAGAAAAAGGTCTGGACCAGAACCAAACCTGCTTCAGATTTGCAGTTAATAGCACTAGTCTTCATCCTTTTCTCCCAATAAAAAGTAACATGAAGACTAGTATTAGCAATTTGCAGACAACTTATTTTCCTTTAAGCCAATGGTTCTTCAACATTAGCAAGCATCAGAATCACCTGGAAGGCTTGTTAAAACACATATTGCTGGGCCCCCACCTCCAGAGTAGGTCTGAAGTGGAGCCCCAGACATTTGTATTTCTAATTCCCAGCTGATATTGATCCAGGGACCAAAATAACATGTATTGCCTTAAGCCCTTCAAAATTTCAGAAACTATCATGTAATTTGGAAATTGGTATTTTGTGTGTTACAGTAACCAGTCTCATATTCAAACACGAAAAACAAAAGGGGTTAAAAATCCTATACTTTCTCTGGAAAAAACCACCCTACTGACCTCCTGCAGGCACAGCAGCATTCCTGGAGCAAAACCTTAAGAACTAATAAAGGTTTGTATTATTTGGATGTTCCAATATGCACATTTGGAAGAAAGCTGAGTATTTCGGATTACAGAGCTAAAAGCACAGAATGAAAACAAGGAATAACTAAAGGCATAAAGAGTGAACCTGAAGTCATTCCAGGTATCCGAAAGATCAATTTTGAATATTTTGTAGGTATTCTATGTGGTCAAAAAATATCACCCACCAATGAAAAATAACTCCAAATTAAAGGATGTAGTTTTTCTTCTAGCATCGCTAAAATCTAAGAGTTTCCTTATGGCTGAGTTTCATGTTCAAGCCTTATCATCTGATCACTCTATGATTCTGAATAAAGATTCTGAATATTTTCTGCCCCTTAAGCCCAATGTTTATAATTTTAGTGACTCAAATTAAATCATCACTTTTAAAGAATACAAAGAATTTGATGGCAAAGGACTGTGAAATTAGGAAATAATTTTCAGTTCAGAAATAAAATTTTGTGTGTGTAGGAATTTAGTATATAATAAAGGCAGCATTTTAAATTAGAAAAAGGAAGATGATGGAAAAACTGCTTGTCTATTTCAAATACATATATAAATATTTAATATATATTAACTACATATAAAATATACATTCATTACATATATTAAATATATATTAAATCTACATTCATGCCACACATAAAGATGTTGAATGGCTTAAATATTTAAATATAAAAATTAAAATTAAAAATCTGGGAGGAGAAAACCTATAAATCTAGAGATTGAGTAGGCTCCATGCATGACAAAAACACAGCTTCGTATCTAAGGCTCAATGTAAATTAAAAGGCAGAGTAACAGAGAAAAATCTGCACATACACAACAAAGAGTTGATATTCTTATTATACCATGTAAGCTCCATAAACACACAGTTTTATTTCTTTTGTTACTATTTTATCCCCAGGACCTGTAACAGAATAGTGCCTGGCACATAGCAAATACTTACTGAAATGGATATATATTAAAAAATGATCACAAGTCATTTAAAAGAAATAAATGAGGAGAAAAATTAACAAACATTACAAACAGGCAAAAAATTCAAATGAGTAATAAATATACAGAAGGAAGCAAAACCTCAATACGATAAAGATGTACAGATAAATACATGTGCAGTACATATATAGCTTTTCATCAACCAGACTAACAAAGACTAAATGGTAACATTCTGGGTAGGTAGCAGGGAAATGACACTCATATCATTAGTGGGAACATAAGTGATAAAACGTTTCTGGAGGACAATTTGCCATTCTCTCTCAAGTGCTTAAACGCGATTACTGTTGAATCTAGTAACTACACTTTAGAAATTTAATTCAGAGAATACTCACACAATATGAAAATATAATATGGCCAAAATGTTCTCTTCAACACTGACTATAAATTAGCAAAAACCTAGAAACCACTCAACTGTCCATCAAGTTGGGGGCTATATATTTATATAATGGAATATTATGGCAAATATTAGAAAGAATGGAATAACCCTACATATAAATTCACAATATATAAAATGAAAAGTTCCAGAACAGTTTTCATAATACAGGTTCATTTTTCTTTTAAAATATAAGCAAGCATGTGTACCTATATCTGCACAGGAAAATATCTAGAAGGGTACAAGGCCAAACTGTTAACAGTGCTTGCATTTAAGACATTTGAGTACTTTTACTTTATACACTTCTATAAAGAATAAATTACTCATAACAATTGAAAATTACCTTGGTAATTTAAAAACAAATAAAACACAAAGTAAGAAAAGAAAAACCTACCTCTGGCCTAACTTCGTAATTTCTGCCCTTCACAAAACCAGAAATCACTTTAATTACACCAAGAGAAGCTTGGCCTAATTTATCTTGTTTAAAGAGTTTCTTTACTGCCTCACAACACATTTCGGATATCTGAAAAATAAAATGTTACACTTAACCAGTGTTTCTCAACCTTAGCACTTTTGGGTGAGATAACTGACATTTTGGGTGAGATAATTCTTTTGTTGGGGAGCTGTCCTGTGCATCGTAGGATGTTTAAAAGCTTTCCTGGCCTTTACCCACTAAATGCCAATAGTAACACTCCCCCCCTCACCACAGTCATGACATTCAAAAATGTCTGCACTCACACCTGAAATCCCAGCACTTTGGGAGGCTAAGGTGAGACGATCATTTGAGGCCAGGAGTTCAGGACCAGCATGGGCAACACAGTAATACCCCGTCTCTACAAAAAAATTTTTTAAGTTAGCCAGGTGCACTGGCACGTGCCTGTGGTCCCAGCCACTTGGGAGGCTGAGGCAGGATTGCTTGAGCCCAGGAGTTCAATCGAGGCTGCAGTGAGCTATGATCACATCACTGCACTCAAGCCCAGGCAACACAGCAAGACCCTGTCTATAAAAAAATAAAAAATAAGAAAAAATAAAAAATGTCTGTAGACATTGCCTAATGTTCCCTGAGTAAAACTGCTTCCTGTTGAAAACCACAGCACTAAACTTATGTTCAAATAACTTTCTTAAAGAGGCAGAGTTTAATAAATTGACACCATTTTACCAATAAATAATAGCTCCAAAAGAATTTAGTGGGGGGTAAAAAAATCACATGCTCTATAATTTTCCATTGAGGACAATAGCAATAATCATTTAGAGCAACCTACCGATTTCGACATGTCATTCATGAGAGGGACAATCAAAACAATGATGTTGTTGTGAAAGTTAAAATGAGGTAGTGCCACCAACAGCTCACACAGGCTCTTCACAGCCACTTCTGCCAGTCCTTTGTATGCCTTCAAGGAAACTACATTACTTTTCTTCAGCTTCCTTTGTTTCCAATCTAATCAAAAGATAATGGCAGTTGTTATTCACTTTACTGATTGGTCAAAACTTAAACTAATTGGCTTTTTTTTACAATAAATGTATATTTTACCACAAAACAAACAAACTAACAAAAAAAAAACCTTACAGACTTCATAAGGGTTCAATCCGCTTAGAAAAAGGTCCAATACACAGGCTATTAGCCACATGTGAGTGGCAATTGAGTATCTGAAATGTGGCCCGTCCAAATCAAGATACGTTGTAAGTACAAAACATATATCAGATTTTGAATTTAGTAACAAAAAAATGAGAATGCAAGACATCATGCTAATTTTTAAAACTGATTACATGTTGAAATGATAATTTGTATATATATAATTTATTATTAAAATTAATTTGCCTTTTACTTTTTTTTCTAGTGTGGCTACATTTTTTTAAAATGACATATGTGTCTCACCAGTTCCAGCTGGGACACCAGAGCACGGAAGCAATATCCATGCCACCCACCCCCACCCAATAACTATACTCCACCACCTTCACCCCCTCATTGGGCCAACAGGAGTCAGTAGTCCTTTTCCAGCTGATAGCAATTGGTTGATCCTTGGTAAATGAGCAGAGTAAATGAGCCCAACTAGGTCAAATGAAAGCTCCTGGCTTAGGCAACTGAATCCCTTCCCTATTCACACCCCAATTTTTCCTACACCCTTCCTTTTCTGAAGAAAGAGAAAAAGAGTTTAATAGAAGAGTTTATCATCCTGAATAAATGATTCATAAGTCCACTTTCAAGGGACTCAAACATCCATTTCAAGTTATCCTTCTCCCCTGGCTATGGTGTTTCCAAATAAAAAAACAGTAGATTAAATCCCAACTATTCATAAATTCACCAGCATACAACTCCTTACTAGGTAAAGGACTGCAGTGACAATAATATTAAAAGCTGAAAAATATAGTGCCTAGTACATGCTAGGCACAGTTCTAAGCACTTTATATCTATAAATTAAATTGCTTGTCACTATTGTCCTGTGAGGTTAAGTGCCATTATTATTCCCATTTATAGATAGGAAAACTAAGGCACAGAAAGACTATGTAATTTTACCAACACATAGGTAGTAAGTGGTGAAGCCAAGATTTGAACCCAGGAAGTCTGACTCTAGACTGCCCCATCCATACACTATATCTGCTTCTCACTAAACAACACAGAACACTGTATAGAATTCACATTCATGATCAAAGATAAGTATGTTACATGCTTTCAAGATATGTTTTAACATACCTTTAACCATTTGCTCCAGATTTTCCAAATAAAATTTGTATTGGCTAACCAGACCTTCTTCAAACTCTCTCAACTTTTGGGTTTCTTTGCGCATCTGAAAAGGCCAAAAAGATCAATCATTTTTTTAAAATCAGAATATTAAAACCCAAAACTTAGCACAATATATGAGTGCCTATTATACAGGCAGTGCTGTAAAAAACAAACAAACAAAAAAAATCCTACTGTTTCTCCCATCCCTAGTTTTCCAAATTCTCAGCTCATTTTATATAATAATTATATCTAACATTACCTTGGCAGATTTTTCTGCTTCTGTGAGGGGTCGGATTTTATATGAAGGAGTAATGTCTTTAAATAATTCCATCAGAGAAACTATCACCAGCTTTCGAACAGTAACAGCCACATCAGGATCCTGTTCCATCAGCATGGAACGTAATTCTTTCAATTTTTTAATCTATTAAAGAAATAACTTATGAGGCTAGAGAAGTCATGGCAAAACAGTTATGAACAAAAGACAATAGCCCTATATCTGGCACAAGTGGAATTCACACAATGACTGAGAGTTTAGTCAAACCATACAGAACTCCAGATACTGCTCACATTACCCACAGATAAATCACTAAAGTTAATAAGGTAATCATATTTTTGTTATACAGTTAGAAAAACATAGACTTTTAAAAAAAAGTTTAAATTTGTACCTATTTTTAGAAATTCTCTTACTCAGTTTTTCTAAAGTGTGAGTGTCCTATTTTTCTAAAATCATTTTTTGACATATAGTAAAATGTTATATACATCAAATATATTATTCACATACACATGAGTTGATTGGGAATTAAACATAATATAGCCACATTAACTTTGGCTTCAACAAGATTCATACAGAGATAATATTTGCCTATGATGATATAATGCAGAAGTAAAAAATTGGTTTCAACTAATGTGATTGCTCTGATGAACTACTATTGCCTGATGGAGTAATATCTTAAGAAAGTAGGTTCTGGTAGGTCAGCAATGTTTACCATTGCTAGGAGGACAAATATGCCACCACCTACTTGCTATCCCTAAATTGTGTCAATGAGCATAAGCCTCCAGCGTAGAAGACCTGGGTCCTAATCCAATGGCTGTTAAAATCTGGAACAAATCATTAGGTTTTTAAGGCTCAATTTTTTAGCTATAGACAGACATCAACAGCTCTTATCTCTATGGTTTTATAATGATTAAAGGAGATAATACAAGAATTCCAAATCCCCCCTCTTTATTCTGCACTAGATCTTCCCCTCACTTTATTAGAAAATGACAAGTATCACACCAAAGCATACCCACATGAAATTTTTTCTATAAATGTAAATAATCTATTTTATCATTCAGTACACAAATACTTGTCATACTAAGATGCTGGGGAACTTACATAGTAAGAATAATAGTACCACTTTATGTAACTTCATATATTTTTATCCTTTAATCCCCACAACAAAGTTTTGAAATAGACACCATCCCGTTTTTCAAGCTGAAGAAAGTGAGTCTTGCGTAACATCACTTAACCAAAGTCTCACAGATACTATTATACTTAGCAGGGCCAAAACTGAACCTCAAGTGTTATAACTATCACTACTTCCACTTACTATACACATGGCCCAATAATTCATAATTCTGGCTCTATTTCACTCAAGATATTTTCCACTTACAAATACTCCTGAACTAATTTCACTGACTTCTATGTAACAAGTTCCTTATTAAAAACTCTATAGAGCACCAGTAACCACAGCACTTTGGGAAGCCGAGGCAGGAGGATTGCTTGAGGCCAGGAGTTCAAGACCAGCCTGGGCAACATCACGAGACTTCATCTCTACAAAAAATAGAAAAACCAGCGAGGCATGGTAGCATGTGCCTGTAGTCTCAGCTACTTAAGAGGCTGAGGCAAGAGGATTGCTTGAGCCCAGGAATTAGAGGTTGCAGTGAGTTTTGATAGCACCACTGCCCTCTAGCCTGGGCAACAGAGCAAGACCCCATCTCAAAAAAAGAAAAAAAAAATTCTATAGGTCAGTCAAGCAAATCTGCAAGAAGGTTCCTCCTCTCTGATTAATTTATATAGACTTAACCACTTTTAGAGTTACAACAGTAAGTCC
>RJWJ010029942.1:0-20216 GCA_004363605.1 Indri indri | reverse complement strand
ATGTCTTATATTTAAGTCTATTATTCATCTTGAATTAATTTTTGTGAATGATGAGAGATATGGATCCTTTTTCAATCTCCTACATGTGTCTATCCAATTTTCCCAGCACCATTTATTGAAGAGGGATTCTTTTCCCCAGTGTATATTGTTGTCTGGTTTGTCAAAGATCAGATGGCAATATGTGGATGGTTTTATATCTGGGTTCTCTGTCTGCAAAGAACTAAAGCAAATCAGCAAGAAATATCAAACAACCCCATTAAAAAATGGGCAAAAGACATGAACAGAAGCTTTTCTAAAGAAGATAGACTAATAGCCAATAAACATATGAAAAAATGCTCAATGTCATTAATCATCAGAGAAATGCAAATCAAAACCACAATGAGATATCACCTAACCCCAGTGAGAATGGCTTTTATCGAAAAGCCCCAAAATAACAGATGCCGGTGTGGATGTGAAAAGGGAACACTTACATACTGTTGGTGGGACTACAAACTAGTGCAACTTCTATGGAAAATAGTATGGAGATTACTCAAAGAACTAAAAGTAGATTTATCATTTGATCTAGCAATCCCACTACTGGATATTTACCCAGAGGAAAAAAGGCCATTTTATCAAAAAAGCCACTTGCACTAGAATGTTTATTGCAGCACAATTCACAATAGCAAAGAAGTGGAATCAACCCAAGTGCCTGTCGATTCATGAGTGGATTAATAAAATGTGGTATTTGTGTACTATAGAGTACTACTCAGCCATAAAAAATGAATTAGTATCTTTTGGAATAATTGGGTGGAACTGGAGACCATTCTCTTAAGTCAAGTAGTTCAAGAATGGAAAAACAAACACCACATGTACTCACTATTAAATTGGAACTAACCGATCAGAACTCATGTGTACAGATGGAAGAAAAACTCAACAGAAATCGTGCAGGTGGGAGGGGGAAGGAGGAGATGGATGAAAGCATACCTAATGGGTAAAATGTACACTATCTGGGTGACAGACACACTTATAACTTTGACTCAAGCAGTACAAAAGCAATCCCTGTAATCAAAATATGTGTACCCTCGTAATGTTCTGAAATTTAAAAACATGTGTTTGTGTAGGATAAAAAAGAAAAGAACAGGGATTTTTGACTTTTCCATGGTTTCACAAAATTGCTGTAAAAAAAATTTTTAAAGAAAATCATAAGCCAAACCATGTGTTTGAAAGAATCAGGGTGTACCTTCGCAAAATAAAACAAGAAGTGTCAACGTGAAATGTCAGAAACATCAATGGTCCAACATAGTTCTTACGGAAATCGGACATTTCATACTTAATAACCTAATAATAAGGTTTAAATTTTAAGGTCCTTCAGTGATACAAGTATCTTCAACACACCTGATAACACGTTCTTGTGTTATGTTATTTTTCTTAAAAAAGATTGAAATTTTTACGAGCTTCACACCTTTACAAACGTGTATCTGCCTCTGATGATACGTTAATCTTTACTATCCGTGTGCTACTGAGCAAAGAAGTCACTTAATTCTCTATCCATCCATTTCTTTATCCTAAACATTGGTTTAATAAAAGGAGCACTACCTTTCTTGCAAAACTGTGATGAGGATCAGAAATAAAAGTACCATGCAGCAATGTTCTGTGTAATAATTATAATCATCAATATGCAGTGTTCTTTTGTGGCTGCTATTGTCCTGGGAGAGGCTTCTGCTGCATCTGCTCCTGCCAGTTTGTCTCCAGGATATGACAAGAGCGAAACTCTAAATGAGCTGAGCCATCCCTGATTGCTGTCCAAAATACCCACTCAGCTGCAGGTGTTTTCCAGCTATCTGCTGTGATGTTACATTGCTTCAGGCTGTGCTACAGGGGACCCTCATAGGGTTTCATCTGCCAGCCATGTGCTCAACTCCCTTTCAGCCCTGGGGAGCAGACTTTCATGTAGGATGGTTTCAGCTTCTCAGGATTGCATGAGTCTTGGGACCTCATTGTGGGAAACTATGCCCTACCATCTGGTGGGAAGCGTGGTACTAAGAGATGCTGATAGAATTTGTCTCATAACTGAATGTGGTGATGGTAGGTGTCATTTCCATGAACAAGACTAGACAGCACAATAGCTTCGTAGACTTTAATTTTGGTCTGGAATGTGTTTCTTTGTTTTCATCATCCTGTCATTCTTGCAAATGTTATGAGTTCTAAAATATGATTTATTACTTTACCTGCTAATGTGCCATTATTAGATACTGAGCTGCTGAAGTGGCAGAATTCGGTAACAAGCAATTTCACAAGTAATTATGCAGTCATGGGTTGAGTGCATTCAAGTGCTGCAAGGTTAGGTGGACAACAGCAGGCAGAAAGCTATCAAGGGGCACAAGGGATGAGCAGCCTGTGTTCCAAAAGGATAGGATAGCTTTGCCCTGGCTATCATCATAACATTGATGAGAACAATCAGGGAAAGTGGAGACTCCACCCAGGGCAAATCCCACAGTGGCCTCTATTCCCTTTTCTCAATATTTTATATCAATTAAAACAAATTTTCATCAATATTTCCTACACTATTGAGCATTTACAATTTCTCTTCTTGAATATTATCACATTTAATCCTTACTGTAATCTCATGAACTAAATATTATAATAATATCAATTTTCTATATAAGAAAAAGAGTCTTAAAGTTGCTAGGTTAACTAATTAATTAGCGCTAGTAACTTGTGGAGTTAGAATACAAATATGAGTCCATTAGCTTTCAAAGACTTATAGCTAAAAAAAAAGATACCGATGCCTGTTACATTCATGAATTGGGTTTGTAACCTGGCTTCCTGTATTTTAAAATTATTCTATAGGTAATTCTGATACACATTTTTAATTGGAGCCTTCTGATTATACTTAGCCTTACAAGAATAATCATAAAATGCCACCTAAAGTGATGATGAGTAGGAGAAAAGAAATTTGCTAAACATGTGATCTAATTGCAGATTCATGAACTAACGATATGTTTTTTCTGTTAAAATATGGCAAAAGAAGGTCCTTCTCCCTGCCCTGAGTGACAAATAAACCATGAATAGCAATTGGGTTAATTACTGGGTAGGGACTCAGATAGAGTCGAATGCACTAATGATAAGGATATATTATACTTTGGGAGATGGATGGGAAGTAAAAACTTAAAAGACAGGTTTTTAAAAATTTTAAGATAGTCTTATTCTTATAAATGTGTCAACTGATATCATCTATAAAACATTCTTTTTCATAAACACAATCGATTCACTAGGACCAAAAATGTAAAGTATATTGACTATTGAATTACTTTTATTTTATTAAGCAGCCCCTCATCTAAAAAACAAAAATCATATTAACTATCTTTGTGCTTTTTAAAAAGTTAACATTTGGCCAAATCACCTACATATAATCAAAAACCTATACTTCATTCTTAATCTTAAATTCTCAAAAACACAAAAAATAAAAATACAATGGGAGGTAGCACAGTACATTGGTTAAGAGCATGGACTACGGAACCCGCCTGTCTGGACCAGAACCCCGGCTCCTGCCTGAGCTAGATTTGTCACCCTGTGCCAGTCACTTAACATCTCCTTACCTCAATAGCCCTATCAATAAAATGGAAATAATAATCATAATGCTTATTTCATTGGCTTATGAGAGTTATATAATATTAAATTACATAAAACAAACAGTGCCTAATACATAGTAAGCACTATATAAATGTTTACTATCATCATTGTTATCATTTAAAATTTTCAAAGGTCCAATTTCTAATAGAGGAGTATGGGACTTTAGAAGGGAACCCTTATTTTACAAGCAAGGAAAGAAATGCCTAAATTACTTTTCAAAGCAAGTTACAAGGCATGGTAACAACTAGGATATACTGTGCTGAACAGAGCAGAACCACAGCTCTGTAGCAGTGACAGTCTTTACCAGTGACTTCATTCTGGGAATTTTAAAAAGGAATTAACTTCATGTGACTCATTTTAAATATTTTTCAGAAACATATCTTATGAGCAGCCTAATACTTGTAATTAGATTTAACAGAAAATAATCCATACTGAAAATGATTTAACTGAAATTATGCCATGTGTTCAAACTATTGATGTATCATCATTGATATTTTCTTTGCAGAAAAAAATTTTTGGCCTGTATAAAGATAACATTTCCTCCTAATATCTACCCTAGATAACACTGTACTGATCTAACCGTATTCTCCAACTATAAAGTTGATCAATTTCATAAGAAATATAATGAAACACAATAAAAGTCAGAGCACCAACTCATACTTCAGACATCCATTTAATTATCTCCAACAGTAAATATGAAGCTATTTTCTAAGGAAATAACAAACTCTTTCTTAACATAACCTCATGAATCAAACTTACAGCTTTACCTGTCTGATAACAGAAAATGTGTAACATCCTGGTTTACGAATCATATTTTTTGATAGAAAACTTTCAAAAACTTCACAGCCTTAATGAGTAGCTTCACATACAGAAATGACACTAAGACAGGGAACCACACATCATCTTTACTGAGATCCCAGAGAACAAGATACTGTGGAATACATAGAAGAAAATGCTAAAGTCACTTCCTTCAGATAGTGCAAAATTTTTGGTGGGAAATACAAATATCAACACGAAAATGATCTATAAAAGGGAGTTAGAATACAGTAGTTCAATTCTGAACCAAAAAGCAGGAAAAACCAATCTACAAGGTTTAAACTTGCCAAGGCAAGTTTAAAAGTGCCACACAGAATATTTTTTAGAGTCTATGTTTTTTTGAATGGGAGAGGATTTTTCAACTCAGGCTCGTATGGAAGATACACTTAATCACCAAAGCCAATAGTGGGACAGGTATCAAGATATAAACCAAGGAACTGGGGAAGAGATACTTGGACACAGAACAGAACTTTGACCCTACAGAAAAGGTAGGAAAATCCATTCCCAATGAATAACCCCCTTTAACGTTTTAATGGAGCTGAGTTTAATCTAAACCTCAAATTCTTGAGAGAAACTTTGACACACCAGACTGTCTAGGTTTGAGTCCCAGATCCACCACTTATTAGCAATGTGGTCTTGGGCAAGTTACCCTACATCCCTCTGTCTTTTCATCATTACGAAATGTGGATGATAATAATAGTAGCTATAATACACCACGTGGTAGTCGTGAAGATCAAATAAAATAATTTAGGTACAGTGTTTGAGATAAGTCTTGCTACCTAGCAGGTAGCAATAAGTGTTGGCCATTATCATTATTTCTCTAATTATTCGAGCGGAGTACACCAAAATAATAAGAAACATTTTCCTACAATTGAAGAGACATTTCCCTTAGTCACATCTGGCTAAAATCATTGACCAATAAAAGACTGAAATTCAATATCAGAACCCCATACAGCACTGGTGTTCCCACACACATGCATACACATTCCTTGCTTAGATTTACTGCAATGCACTACCAGCAAATACGGAATTTAGACATTTCCAAACCAACTCATTTAGGAGCCAGCTGAAAATCCTCATTTCAATGTTACACGAGTATCTTAAACTCACTGTATCCAAAACTGAACTTCTAATATTTTTCACCTTCCTCTACTTCTACTTCCCCTAACTTCAACTAATTCTATTGTACCAAATCCTGCTTCTCTGCCAATCTGCTTTCAAGTCCCTTCAATCTACTACCAGGTCCTATCAATTTAATTTTATTCTATAATAGCTCTCAAATCTGTTCGCTTTTCTAAAACTCTCCCATCCTTTCTCCTGACTGGGTTTATAGCAACTAACTGCTTGTGTTTCCAAACTTTCACCTCTTCAATTTCTCCTCCCCTCTGCATCATGAGTGTTCTGTCTAAATGAATCTTTGAAAAACATTACTGCCTCTGTTAAAATCCAAATGGCTTTTCATTTCCTTCAAAAGAAAGTCAGAAGTCTTTAGTATAACCACGATTCATAATTTGATCCTTTGTATTCCTGCCTCATTTCTCATCTTTCCATCCCTTGTACTCCATTTTCTCTACCATCTGAATTACTTTTCGTCTCGTGTGGTTTTATTTTTTTTGCTTAGCTAGCTCCTACTTAGTCTTTGGTTACAGCTTCCATATCTTTTTCTCTTGAAGATTTCCCTAACTCTCTAAAAGTCTGGGCCCCTTCTGTGTTCTCTGGCAGCAGCCTATATTTCCGTTGCTCAATTTATATGTGAACACCATAGTTGCATGTTTAAATGAGTCTCTCAAGACTGAAAGCTTTCAGAGGTTAGGGACCTTGTCATTATTCACTGTTCGTTGGTTTATTCCTAACTCCTAGCCCAGTGCAAGTCACACGGTAAACGCAAAACAAATATGAATGGGATCGCACTTTAGAGTGTTCACACTCCATGGTTCATGTATTTTTAACTAATTCTTTTATTTTCTTTATTTCAAAACTCCATATTGCTATAAATGCGTATATGGTATGGGAAGAATTTACTGTCAACTGCGATGAAGGCTCTGGTGCCTATGATGGGTGTAACAGAGGAGTAGCACCCCTTACAGTCGTAGCTTAGCCAGCCACCTTCCAGCCTGCTTTTGAGACATGGTTACCCAAATGCAAAATTGAGTATGTCCCGAAAGAACATATAATTAATTAGGAGTAACTAGTGATCATTCTTTAACCACTTTTCAAAAAGCAGAGAGGTTTTCTTGGGCAGGGAGGAAATGATTATAGTAATTAAGTAACCTTTGGTATGTAATAAAATGTTTGAGTCTACACCAAAATGGAGCAGTTTTCGGTTTTTCCCAAAGACCACCGTCATGACAAATTTTGACCATATAGCTTGGAAATACGGTAATGAAATAAGCCTGAAAATCACATATTTATTTTCAAATTGTGGAACACCTGGAGTGAGATTAAAAAACAAAACAAAAGGTGATGACTGTTTGCATATGTAATAACTGTTCTTCATGATATGAGGAAACATGGAACAATAATGTAATATGCTATCAGGTATTATGATGTTTTACTTTTTCTTTCTCTAAAAAAGCATTAAATAATCCAAATCAACCACAACTATTAAGAAGCATGTGTTATTTTCCTCACATTTTACATATAAAATTTAGTATAAAGAAGATACATATTATTTAGAAAACATATTATAAAATTCAGATGAACATAGTAGAATGTAGTATTTTTCAAGTATATTATCAATTCAGTAACTGCTATGCTTAAATAAAATGACTTTTCTTTAGCAAAACATACTGTTGTAATAAAAAGATTTTTTTGAGTGGCTTATTAATAAGCACTGCATATGATATTTTCACTGAAGTGTCAAATAAACATGTCGGAGCAGATGTGCCAAATACATAAAATTACTAGGTAGTACGGGTAGATGCTATCAAAAATTTTGAGTGACTCATACTTTATTTACTCTGCATTTACTTCCAAAGCCACAAGCTTAATAGTTCTGTTTATAAAAACAAAGTTAGGCAAGCTGAATGCAAAGAACAAATATAAATGAACTCATTTCTAACTTGTGGATGCATGCATGCACACACATCTTTTTATTATCAGCATGATCCCAAATTAAAATTGTTACCACATGCTAAGTAAACTTTTTCAGATGTTCAACAAAGGAGATCAAAAGAGATTTCCTCATATATTTTTAGATCTTTGACCAGGCAAACATATAGGAACACAGACATGTCAAAACATCAAGTAATCCAAAGGTACAGCAATTTGGAAATTTTCAGTTCAATGAAACATCCATGAAGAGTAGTTAAGTGTACTTTCATACTTTCCTAACTGACGTCTTACAGGTGAGGCTATTCATGGGGATTTATTTAGTCATTATTTGGAGGTAAGAAGTGAGAGAGGGCTAAGAGGCAGAATAGAATATCGATTAGATTGGAAGAGCGGTTTAGCTTTCCAGGCAGATAGAAAATTACAAAACAAAGCATGCAGGTGGATAAGAACATGTTATATATGAGGCCATAAGAAAACCAGCTTGGATGATTTTCTATTGCAGTTGTGAGAGTGATGATGTGTATCCTACAGTGGGGAATAATGATATTTCTGGAATTCTTCTTTCTGCTTGCTACAAATGCTCACAGTTTTTCTTAAATCCCGTTTGTAGGTAGGGGAAACATAAATGATGTGTGGGATCCATTCTTTCATGGACAAAACCAAATCAATTTTATTATGTGTTCCTTTCTTACCTTAAACATCCAGAATCATAACTGAGTTGTGGCCTGCTTTTATATCCAAGCCTATTTCCTACTCCAGTTTTAGAAACTGGGGTTTTCCTGTTCTACCATTTTTGAATACTTTGCTTGTTTCTCTGCCTAGGACCTGAGTTCTGGTCTTCTTTCTCTAATATTCTGGATTTCCTCTACCCTCTGCATCGATGATTGACTTACCATTTCCTTCACTCAAGCTTCTCTAACTCTGTACCTTCCTGGCCCCCTCAGGCAGACAGATTTTCCTGGCGCCATGCACCATTTGCCTTCAGGACACTAGTTTGAGTCATTCTTTCAGGCTCAGTCTTACTTTCTGCTCAAAGATTCACCCTTATCATACCATTTTCCCCTGATGAGCCTGTCTTGGTTCCAAGTCATGATCACCCGAGCCTGAAAAGTAGGGGGAACAACTCACTCCAGTACTTTCTTAGAGGGCCACAGCAAACATTGTAATTGGTTTTAAAGCAGGCACTCTGGACAAATGTTTTCTTAACAGTACAAGTGTGCTTTTCATTTTCCAAAAGAATTTTATAACGGCATCCTAGTGGCTGTCATTTATCCTACTGTAGCAGTTCTCATTTATCCTCATAGTTGAGTGCAGTTTGTTTATTTTTCCACTAAAATACATTTTAAAATCTTGCAATATTTTGGAGACAAAAAGTAGATTTAGAAAGCAATCCAGAAACAAATAACAACAGTAAGAAAGATAAGGCATTTAACAAGATTTAATCATTGATAATCAAGGAAATCATAATAATTTTCTGATCCCTTAATTTCTTAAAAGATATTTGCCTAAGTATGAAATAAAAGAATGGTAATGAAAATTTTAATGGGTATGCTTAGGAAAGTTAAGTTGCAATGAAAAGGGAACCCTGAATGCCATCAGCCCTCAATTTCAGAATAGGATGGCTTGCCCTAACCTGTAATACTGAAAATAATATTAATCTTACTTGCAAAGATGGCAAGTAAGGCTAAAAGGAAGGCTTTTAGAAATTGGCTTCAATACAGATAATAAAAGTTGAGGGTCTCTAACCAAGGAAATATGAAACCATTCATGAATAGAACAAATATGGATCATCCTATTATCTTTGCTCTTTCACAGATTGAATGCCACACCCCTAATGTACATAGAGTACATTATTTTACTCAGTTGAACACAAATTAGAGCACTCATTATTGTGAGACATACTTGGCTAATAATAGATAATTCATATGGGGTTTAGGGATCATAAATTGTAGATCCAGAAGATATTGTTAAAAGAAATTAGGTACTATTCTGATCTATTTGTCAAAAAATTTCATTGATGCATTACCAAGGAAAGGACTCTGGTTAGGATGAATTAGTGCTTAACGTTTCTTTTGTTTTTGCTGAAAATCTGATTGGCACATATTCATTTATAAAATTATTCAATTAGAAATACCCCAACATTAAAATATAGGATACTCTCTCCATCTTTTTAATCCTGAACCTATTAAAATATCAGATATATTCAATGTTTCAATATACAAAAGTTTATATTAACAAACATTGATATCAAAGTTTAAAATTTCAATTCTGTCTTCTCTATTAATTCTTGTTACAATTCTATCCTAATTCTGCCACTAACAAAATGCATGCACACAAACTTAAAATGCCATATTTAGGCTGCAAATATTTAAACAGAAATAAATATAATTGCTATAAATGTTCTATATAAAATATTAACATAAAACAAGTGGCTAGTTGCAGATAATTAAGTAATAAATCTAAAAGTAATTTAGAGTTGTAAATATAATATAGGATACTTTCTATAAGTTATTCGTTTAACAAATGAGTATTTTAACCAATTTATGTTTTTTCATGCAATTATATTACATAGGAATGAAACCGGTTTGAAAGTGAAATGTCTCTAAGTAACTTAAGAACTGGAATATTCTGAAAACGTTTGGTGGTACATTTACACATGCGATATATATGACATGACAGAAACAGGAAAAGGAAACACTTCCTATGAGTTTGTGATAAGTTTTTCTGTTCGATGTCACTGTAGTAATCAATGTATTCACTTTTCAGTGTGATTTTATTAAACCACATTTAAAAGATATTTTTCCCATGCTGATCTTTTCCCCTAAAGAGGTCTCATAAATCCTAAGTCCTTCTAAACAGAAGGCAGTTTTTCTAGCCATTATTTCCATTATTTTGCAATTAAGATCAGATGATTCAACAGGCTAAGAAGTTACACCAGGAAGAGATTTTCATGAGAACCAGAGTAGTTTTACAGGCAGTGAGGGACGTTATCAGCTGGATCCAAAAGGATTTCTTCATTAGATAGCTTCTCTAGTTAATTTTTTTTTACAAAAAGTGTGCTTTCCATATCAAATTAATTCTATTATCTCTTTCTGAAGAATGCACAGTTTATGGGAGAACATTCCCACAGTAATTCAAGATATCACCATTTGTGATACCAGTTGAAAGAACATAAAGACAGAGGGCTTTTCACGATTTAACCATTTAAATTTTAAAAATAAACACAAACTAGACATCAAGATCTTCAGTACATGAAGATGCATGTTGTACAGTCCTTCCTAATCACTGGAAGACAACACAAAACTGACAGACTCTTTACCAAATTATAGCAAGAATACTCCAAATATGTAACTAAGATGTCTAACAAGTTGAGCAGGCTCATCGAACTATCTGGTTCAAAAACAAAACAAAACAAAAACAAAGTAAAATTCAGAGCTGTATCTAATTGTTCTTTATTGAGCCTACATAGCTAATTTTAATTCTAAAAATATATGATTTCAATCCTACAGAAGTCTTTTATGGAAAGGATGCTATGGAAAGAACCTGTGCACTATCATTATCAACATCATCATCATCAATAGCATCATCAACAATACAATTCTGCATTTTTTCTTTTATTTTTTTTATTAATTATGGTAAGAAAACACAAACGTATAACTTCATTTTAAAGCATTCTACAAAGTTCTTTCAAATTTATGCTTTTTAAGTTATACATCTCTGTAAGTAGGCAGATCATATGTATGTTCTTATTTTGTAGATATATAAACCGAACTATAGAAAAGATACATAAACCTTTTATGGTGACTTAACCAAAGAAACATAGCTAGTAAGTATTCTGAATAAACACTGTCTTCTATAAGAGCTATTTTTACTTTGTATTAAGAAGTATTTATATTATACCTTTGCTGAAAAGAAACAAGTGATCTCTGGTTTATGCAATCATCTAACTCTAATAGGAGAAAATCTGCCATTGTAGATAAAACATGGACTTGTGTGCATTAGATTGACTTGGGTTCAAATCCCCACTTCTCCACTGACCAGCTTTGTATCTTTGGTAAGCTAATTACCTGCCTGATCTTAAGCTTCTATATCTGCAAACTGGAAACAATCCCTCCTTTTCTCCCCCTCACAGGGTTACTGTAAAGATTAAATGAGATACACATGACAAGGCCTCAGTGCAATGTCCAGAATATCCTATGTGCACACACTTTTAAAAAGTTTGCTCCCTTTCCTCCTAACATTATTACTTCTATGTCATGTAGTTAACCTTATACCTAAGGGAAAAAATAATATGGTCCTCATTCATCAGTGAGAAGGAAATTCTTTGTAATAGAGAAAAATATAATGAAAATATGACAGATTAGAAAAATGTCAGGCACCAATAACTCTTCTTATGTGATGTCAAATTAGATAGAAAATAAAGAGGCCCATGTTAGTCACTTTCTGCTAATCATATTCTACTAATAATTCTAGTTTCTGCTATTAAACGGTTTTTTAAACCCCCATCCATCATTTTTAAAAGACCACTGTATCTTGCTTCCTTTCTGAGATAGTCCCATGAAACAATACATTTCTGATAACTTTTTCCTCACTTTTCCCTTGTAAGCTAAGAAAGGGTTGCTATTGGCAGGATAAAGAATGCCAGCACAAGAAAAAGTCAGCCAATGAACTCAACTATGGTCGAGGAAACTGGCAACACAAGGTTCAGCTTATTTTGCAGAAAACTGAAGGGGATAAGGAAGAAGAAAGTTATTGGGTCTGTCCAGTCAAGAAAAATCCTGGTACTATATCTTTTTTTTTTTTTTTTTTTGAGACAGCATCTCCCTCTGTCCCCCAGGCTAGAGTACAGTGGCCCAATTATAGCTCACTGCGGCCCCAAACTCCTGGGCTCAATCTGTCCTCCTGCCTCAGCCTCCTGAGTAGCTGGGACTACAGGCACGTGCCATCATGCCTGGCTAACTTTTCTTATTTTTTCGTAGAGACAGGGTTACATGATGTTACCCAGGCTGGTCTCAGACTACTGGGCTCAAGTGATCCTTCTGCCTCAGCCTTCCAAAGTGCTGGGATTACAGGCATGAACTACCATGCCTGGTCTTAGTACTGTATCTTGAAAGTGATCACCCCTTAAATGTACATGTATATTTCAAAAGTTATGAAATTGTACACAGTGACACCGTGTGTTGCAAGGTGTACTTAAAAGGTTTTCCCTCTGTATAAAAACCATATGCATCCAAACTCCGTGTGTCTGTTGTGTCATAAAGTGTGACATCTGTAAGAGCACCCTAACCGTTCTTCAAAGGTTATATTTTTCGGATTTAATTGAAGCTGACAAACGTCCACCCATCAGCACTTTGAAATACTCTTTCAAAAATAATGGCAATAATACATCTTTCCACACAAATGTTTACATTTAAATTTGGTAAATGTGTTGAACAATGATTTGGAGGCTTTTGTCTGTTTATTTTCCAGGATTTCTACCATGAACTCTGTTCTAAAATCTGAGAATTAATAGAAATGGAATATTAAGAAAAGCTGTGACTTTTTCCCTCAAACATGTAAGAGATTGTATATTTAAAACGAAGTCAAGCTACTCTTATTTCTCAGGCATTTTCACTTAGGTTTCTTCTTTCTTCCACTAAAACATCTCTGTGTACACAACATAATTAAGGAAAACCACAACAGTTGTTTTTTGCCAGTGGGAATGTTTCAAAAACTATTACTTCAAAGTGGCTTCCCTTTTTTCCCTCCTTGTTATTTATTTATTTATTTATTTATTTATTTTGGCAAAGGAGTCTTTTACTAACTCACCACACCTCTCAGTCATTCTGGTTTTTTTTCTTCCTACCCTGAAAAAATAGTGCTGAGGGGGAAAAAGAAATTATTGGGAAGACATTTCTTTTTTTCATTGACAAATGGTCTGGAATCTAGCAATTGGACAAGAAATCGGGTATCTGTTCCCTGAGTCAATTCACTGGGCAAAAGGGAAAAAAAAAAAGGAAGAAGAAGAAAAAAAAAAAAAAAAAAAACGGGAGGTTTGGCAAACAACTTTTCCTCTGGACGTATTCCACTGGCTTGCGGCAATGCTGCTAAACATCTAGTAAGAGTTCCAACATCTATTGGTTAAATTCATCTGTTTCAGGAATTTCCCTTTTAAGCTCAGCACTTCTTGGGCTTGAAGAGCTCCTGGAAGGTTCAGTTTCAAAACCTCTTTTGGTCACAAGAGCTCCTTCTGCGTGTTCCTCTATACAGCTTCCTGTATGTGCCTATTTATTAATATTAATGCTCCTTTCCAAGTAACCATTGACTGTTGGAAGTTTTACAGGATTCAGTATGATTCATTTGGTCTTCAAATGCTTGGAAAGAATCAGTGTTGGTCCTATCCTCTTTCTACCACTTGAATGCCTGTCAGCCCAATTAACACATTTTCATTTATGTACTACTAGGGCTTTCTGTGGGAAAGTTTCTACCAAATTAAGAGAAATTTAGAATTTATGAACTTTTTTGCTTTTCAATTATTTACACTTTCAAATGTTGGGAAATATATGAGACAGAAGGTTTCTTGTGAGTTATCTAATTTTGCTCCCTCTTTTGTTTCTTAATGACAAGAGAAAGTTACTAAAAAATGTAGAATTATAAATTCCGTCTTAAACCTTATATTTAACTACTTGCACATAAATAATTGTCAATTAAACATATCTAAAACTATTTAAATAATTCTCTGATCTGCTATTAATACATAAATGTATTTTTTTCTAACTCTAAACTTGGTCTTAAAATTTTAAATTCCCAATTACCTAGTTCTTCTTATATTCATAATAGTATCCAAATATAAGTAACATTTAGGGTTTGAAAATAAAATATTTGGAATAATATTCATTCCAGCATCTTTTTTTAAAAGAGTAACTGATTGAGTCTATCAGGGAATTTATATCTATTATTGGATGATAATGAATAAACTTCCATGATATCATTTAATATTATCATAATATTTTTAACTTACACTATGTTTAAGCTAGAGCTTGGGTGTTATGGACATTGAAAACTCCACAGATATAACATATTTTTATCTAGCAATTATTATATAATATAAATTAAGTAATAAAGTACATATTAATAATATATAGTATAGTATAAGCACACTTTATTTTAGCCAGTGGTACATTTGTGCTAAAATTATAATTATTATATTGCTTGATAATACAAAGGATTTAAAATAGAATTGTAAAAAAATTAATTTGCTATTTTTAATTTTGAGTTATTCGTAGCTGACCCTAATATTAACTAACACAGTAGCTGATTCAGATTTGAGGTGTCAGTGAGGCTTCCTGAGAGGAAGTGATGTCTAAATGGAGAACTGACAGGTGAGGGGAGAGGGCCGGGATGAGAGCTGGTAAAAGTGTTTCATGATGGGGAAGCAGTCCTTGCAAAAACGGAGGGTAGACCATGAGCAGCTTAGTAAGAAAGTATGTTTGGAAAAGTAATGAGTGTTTGTGGATATAGGAAGTAGGTTTCAAAAGATGAGACTGTACATGTCAATAGGGCCACATGAAGCAGACTCATAAGCCACATGAAGGAGTTTGAACTTTATATTTTAGTGATTGGGAAACCCCTGAAGTATTTTATTATGTTTTGTTTTAAGCAGGGGAGTTACATAACTAAATTTGCATTACAGTGAGATTATTTTAGCAGAAGATATCTAAAAATTCATTCCAATGACACTGATATTCTTGAGTGAAAAACTTATGTCAACCCACAACATGAAAGGATGAGTTTAAACAAAAGCTTTTATACTAAAAAGTATGGACTTGATATTATAAATCTCTGTGTGAGTGAGTTCTGTGATGAGATTCCTGTATAGGTAGTTTTATAGACTGAAATAATATTAATTGCTACTATATGTAGTGCTTTATAATTACTAAGGTATTTCACATATTCATGTAATGATTCGGATCTTCTAGAGTAGAACAATGTAATATTCTACTGTATCTTACTCTATATAGAAAGACCTTTTTTAAATTATCCTTTAATTGGGCAATTAATAGGGACATTGCGTTTCTTTTCCAATGGTTCCTAACAGAGCAAACTACAAAGAAGGAATGCACAATGAGTGGTAGGATCGAGGAATTCTGGAAGGTAAAAGAGAAGAAGGAAATTTTATTCATTTCGGTTATTATTTTTCTCTTCAAAAAATAATGTTTTATAGTTTAAATAATTTCAGAGAGAAGCCAAGCAATGCATCCCTCTCTTTGGACTTTTGGTCCTTGTTATAACCTAACATATTTCTCAAAGAGACTAAAAAGCTGTAGGTGATGAGGGATAACAGGAAACTGGCTTTCAGGGCAAAAGGAGTTTTCCTCACATAGGCAAAATGAGGCTTTGTTATTTTTTCTTCCTTTAGTGAAAAATGTTACCATGTTTCATTGAACCTAAAATGCCATCAACTGCAAGACTTACCTTGATTTCAGAATTGTTAAATGTGAATAAAAGGAACAGTATTCCAAGTGATATAAAAAAACATTAAAGCTATGGAAAAGGTGAAGTTACCATGCAACTTTCTTACATTTCTGTCAGAACCAAAGCCATAATGTAGAGTTTGTTGTATACAAACAAAAGCTTATAAGACCATATGGTTGAATCCTCTTAAGCTTCAATTTAAGCATTTGTGTGCATACATACAGTATATGCATGTGTGTGTTTGTGTGTAAAGACTGAAGCTCTAAGGGGAAAAAAGATGAGCAAAGTAAGAGGAAAAATTGCACAGGACAAATGTTTAGGTTACGTATATTGCCCTTGCCCCACCTGAGTCAGAGCTTCAAGCGTGTCCATCCCCCAGACAGTGCGCACCACACCCATTAGGTGTGTATATACCCATCCCCTCCTCCCCCCTCCCATCTGTGCGACACCCGATGAATGTTATTACTATATGTGCACTTAAGTGTTGATCAGTTAATACCAATTTGATAGTGAGCACATGCGGTGCTTGTTTTTCCATTCTTGTGATACTTCACTTAGTAGAATGGGTTCCGGCTCCATCCAGGATAATACATGAGGTGCTGTATCACCAGTGTTTTTTGTGGCTGAGTAGAGCTCCATGGTATACATATACCACATTTTATTAATCCACTCATGTATCGATGGGCACTTGGGTTGTTTCCACATCTTTGTGAATCATGCTGCTATAAACATTCTGATGCAGATGTCTTTTTTATTAGTATTAATATTCAACAAACATTTGTTAAAACTCTGTTGAACACATTAATAAGATTTGTCCTTAGAGTTCTCTGTCACATAATAGTGACATAACAGCAATAAATAATGATGCCTTCATGATGTAGAAACTAAAACATGTCCATTTTCCTCATGAGGGTTTTATGAGAGTTATGTAAAATTGGGTAAAAATATAATAAGGGGATTTGTTGTACAAAATAATTTATTTCATAGGTTATTATATAGCTTTCATCTCCACAAAAATCAAAAGTCCTTTTCCTAACCCATCATTGGGTTCAAAACATCCAAAATTAATGCTGCAGTGTGTATTTTAAATGTTATGCCTAGCCAAATCTGACATCACCCAAATAATGATGGGCAAAAAAAAAAAAAAAAGTACAAAGATTTTCAAATTAAATTTTAATAATAAAGCAGAGAGATGCAAATGCCATAGCTTCAATGACTTAAAATATACTGTTAAAAGAATCCTGATTTTAAAACTGGGTTTCATAATTCAGCACTCATGTTACAAGCAACTGTCCCAGGTTGGAGTGAAATGCAGGAAAATTTGGACCTAAAAATGTAAGACATATGGTCTTGATTGCCTTTCGCAGCTACATTAGGAGTTCAGTGTAAAGAAAAGCGTTCCAAACGCCAGCTTGCAAACTAGGTTTTTATGTGAAACTCTAATAAAACAGCAGCAGATGTTTCTATGCTATTAATTTGTTTGGGACATTTTTGGCTGGTTCATTCCAAATCAACTGTTATCCCTTGTCCAACAACTGCAGCATTCATTTCTTTTTTACACAGGGAGAAAGAGAGAAGGGGAGCTTTTCCTTTGGAATAGATATTGCACCAATTTGCTGTATGCATGGGAAAGTGCACATAAGCACTTGTACTTTTTCCTTTTTTAAATTCCTCAGAAACCGATAAAACGTTTCTTTTTATTCTCACTATTGAAGGAAAAAAAATCATCCAGCCAAATTGCTCAAGCAAAAATGAAGTATACTATTGGTCGGAAAACATAGAGTATCATGGCATGGATTCTATTTTAAAGACTAATAACTTGATCCAAGCTTTACTTATTTGACTTCTAAACCTGCTTATATTGATGTAGATTATTTACAGATTTATTCTGGTGCTGATTTACGTGAGAACAAGGTAAATCACCTTGTAAAATTTCCAGTGTCCATCAATTCACTTCCATTGTTCCTCTCTCATCCTTCTAATCCATCCTTGCTGCCCTAAAGATTTTAAGAGATCACCTATCACTGGATATAAATATATCTCCTCTTGATGTTAATTAAAACTGAATGTTTTAACTTCAGAAAGAAAATAAACAAAATTTTTAAAAATAAAATAAAGCCTTTCCTTAACTTAATCATTTTCCTACTTCCAATCAACCTTCCCAACAAAAAGGCAAAACTGGGAAGAAACAAGAGAACTAGTTGATTCTTTCCAGTGAGGCCACATGTATTCACTCCTAACCAGTTTTCCTCTGTAACTGGGCAGTTCGCTTTATATGAAGTTATGCTCTCTGTCTGGTAATACTGAAAATTCATTTTTAAGGATTGTTCTCAGTCCATACAGTTTATTAATATCTTTCAAGATTACACAGAAATCCTTAATGGGATTCAAATGGAAGCCCTAAAGCCTATTACTCTATGAAATTGCTCAGGCTTCTGGCTAACGCGCCAAAATGATTTGGATTTCAGTTTTGTTTCTAAAACAAATGTAATAAAGTATCATTAACAAATTCAACTAAAGTTGGTTCAAGTTCAAAAAGTCTGCACATTCTAGTGTAATTAGAGACAAGAAAGTTTTAAAGCCCTAATGGAATTTTCTATAATTCACTCCTTAATTGGAAAACGTCTGCTGCTTGGGAGTATTTCCATGATATAAGGGCCAACTAACAAAGCATAGTAACCTTGTAAGCCTCTTTATCTGTATGTATCTACTTTGATCTTTTGACATTGTAGCTGCTCTTCGAGGCCTGTGCAAATAGCTAAATCCTATAACACCTCTCAGTTGGGCTGAGAATAGAATTCAGGTTTTGGTTTGATGAGCACCTTTATGATCTGGCTTCTCTTCTGTTCACCTCTCCACTCCAACTCTTGACCTCCCATGACACTCTGTATTCCGGGAAGACTGAACTAACTTCAGTTTCATAAACTAGTCACTATCCCTTTAGCCACTGATTAGATATACTAGCATATTATTTCCTATATCCTAGAGTCTTAACTACTTAACTTCTATTCTATCAGTCTCAAATTAGATCTTTTTTCCCCCAGTAAGTTTTCTCTAACTCCATTCTTCCCACAGCAGGTACCTCCCATTATTGCCTCCCCAACATAAGGTGGGGCAAATCTCATTTTTATGGCTCATATAAAACACAACCCTGACCTCTGCTAGAGCATAACACAATGCACCTGTCAGTTTCACCCAAGCTCCTTCACAGTAGGAACTATTTAATGTTACCATGATTTTTTTTTTTTTCCTAGCAAAGTGCCTGAATTTTAAGAGTCTTTGCTTACATGCTTGGAATTGAACACTCTTTAGTACCTCTGCAATGCCAGCACAGAATTTGTTACAGAGAAGCCATGCATCTAAATCAAGAATGGGTTTCCTAAACTTAACTTTTCCCAAAGTCTCTGCTCTGAACTCTCCTACCAAATCATGTTTCTCTCACACTCTTGCTTGACTCAAAAACTCTCCAATTCTCTCTCCCACCTCAGAGTACAAACCAAACTGTGGCCTACAAGACTCTGTCTATATAATTTGTTCACCCCATTACCTCTCTCACTTCCCCCTAACTCACTCCCCGTCCTAGCCCAGCTGGGGTCCTGGACATTCCCTGCATGCCTCAGGCACACTTCTTCCCTTAGGGCTCTTGCAGTTACTATTCCCTCTGCTTGGATAAAGGATGGATATTCACAAGGCTCCCTCCTTCAGCTCCTTCAGATTTTTACCCAAATGTCACATACTCAGTGAGGCTTATCCTGATCCCATTATTTAAAAGTGAATGAATATCCTGGCACTTGGAATTTCCTATCCCCTCTTTCTGCTTTATGTTGTTTCTTCACCATCTCACAAACCATACAATTGACTTGTTTATTTGCTCTATGCTCCCCTTCTGTCCTGTAAACTCCATGAGAACAGGGGCTTATAACTGTTTCATTTTGGGGATTTTTTTTTTTTTTTTTTGGTCACCTCAGCACCTGAAATAGTGACTGCCATTAAGGAGAAACTAAATTAATATTTAATTGAATAGTATATGATAAATATAATAAAAGTAAACTATTTTTTAATTCCTAAGCATGGTATCTAACTATGATAAGGTAAATTAAAATCCTGACCTTAACCATTATTTTAATTACCTTATTGAAATTAAATTAATTTCAATTGGTAGAACTTAAAAACTGACAAGAATAAAATATTAAAATCTTATACCTAAACTTCTAAAAATACATTTACCTACTTTTGTAGTTTTATAAAAATTGATAGAAGAATTTCAATATAAAATTTTC
>RJWJ010029941.1:0-20276 GCA_004363605.1 Indri indri | reverse complement strand
CCTGAGCTATAATAAATAGTATAATAATAGTAGGAGAAACCATTTTTTAAAACGTAGTGTGTGTTTCTACCCTAGTAACATTATTCAGCTCCAAAAGTCAATACCCTAAATAAAGAAAAACAAATAAACAAACAACAGCTCCTGCCCTTCCTTCTGTAGTTTAGCAGGAATTTATACCTCTGACTCAAATGCCAGGACACGTTGCTTCATGACACAAAACAAGGAAGAGCATCTGAGGTCTTAAAAAGTGTTAACCATAAGTAAACAAACAAAAAACAAAAAACCAGCTGTACTTATATGATTCCCATCTCTGTCTGGAAGGGGAAGGAGAGGAAATTCAAGGGAGAGAAGAGAAAGGAGAAAAGTTTTATAGTGTAAGAGATTTCTGCTTAGTAGGTGCTTCATAAATATTTACTTACAGATTTATAGTTCATTGATAAGATGAAATAGGCTTCGGCAATCACTATCTAACTCAAAAAGATTTTTATATATTTAATTACACATTAGAATACCTACATCTTGCCTTTTCAAGGTGCATGCTACCACCAATTACATGGAATTAAGTGCAATAGGAAAATACAGTCTGTCTAAACTAACTGAAAATCTTCCTACTGCTAAAAGGAATATACAACATTGTCTAACATTTTTGTGTAATAACATAGGTTGTATAAGTTTCTAGAATGACCATCTTAATTTTGAGGTATTTCTCTTAATTCCAAACTCCTAAAAGTGTGTATATTGATGTGTAGTATTTATATGGTTGTATTCCCCAAACCTTATAGCTGCCTGGTTCTCATTGTTCATTAATGCTCCCACCAGCAAGGAAACAGGAAACATTGTCAGAGATAAGTCAAATCACTTTTGTCACTTCTTGTAAGCTACACTGATTGCCAGGTTTGGGGGGGACAAAACAAAGATGAGGTAGAAATTAAGAACAAACATGAGGATGAGGATGTAGGATTATGAAACTCATCTAATTAATCTCCTTTAGCCCATTACTCAGATGAAAATTGATAATCATTAATATCATGGTAAGAATTGGTCATGTGGACTTTCAATTGACTTAATAAGGTAGTTAGAGAGTCGTAATATGTATGTTTAAGAGTTGAGCGAGTTCAGGCTTAACCGTGACTTTGGCAAGTTAATTAACCTCTGTAATCTCCGTTTGCTCAGTTAAAATGGGGATAAATTGTATTTTATGAATGAGAGAATATGTATATTATATTAAGCATGATAAGCTCTCAATAAATATCAGCTAATATTATTGATGAAAGGCATGGTTTACATTTTCTGTATGATCAAATATTCTTATGAAATACCATTTGTGCTTTAAAGGGTTGTATATGCTTTGCCTCATTTTAAAAAGAGAAAACTAGTACTAGGGTTTTATGCAACTAAAAGACTTAAAATGGATGTTTTTTTCTTGCTCCAATTGGATTCTATGTTTCTGTCATGTAGGTTACTGTTAAAAAAAAAAAAAAAATTTCTTGGCTGGGCGCAGTGGCTCACGCCTGTAATCCTAGCACTCTGGGAGGCCAAGACGGGCGGATCGTTCTGAGCTCAGGAGTTCGAGATCAGCCTGAGCAAGAGCGAGACCCCATCTCTACCAAAAATAGAAAATAAATTAATTGGACAGCTAAAAATATATATAGAAAAAATTAGCCGGGCATGGTGGCACATGCCTATAGTCCCAGCTACTCAGGAGGCTGAGGCAGAAGGATCGCTTGAGCCCAGGAGTTTGAGGTTGCTGTGAGCTAGGCTGGCCACGGCACTCGCCCCAGGCAAGAGAGTGAGACTCTGTCTCAAAAAAAAAAAAAAAAAATTTCTTTCTTAAACTATCTTCTTTTGATGTGAAGTCAAAAGTCAAATCTTCAAATATATTAAAGAATATTTTGTGTGTTGTAAAAAGTAAATATGAAATTCAAAGTTTTGAAATTGAATTTTCAGGTTTTGCCTTATGCCTGTATTGCGAGAGTATAAAACTTCAACTAACCAGAATCCACCTGGTCTGAAAACTAATACTTTATCTTTCTGGGAGCACATTTCTCCTCTGTTAGGAATTCCTCCTGGTGTTAAGCTGAAGCTGCTTCGTTGGCCTCCTGCCACTGGAAGGTGTGTCTTCTCCAGGCTCAGTTTCCCCTGGTTCCTCACACTGTGTCTTCAGCAGCCCCTGGTTCTCCTCCTGAGTGCACTCTAGTGGGCCTTGACCTTTCAGTCAATACCCGGAGTTGTTCCTAAGAAGCTATTTGTGTGAGATATACTTGGTTTGTCAGAGCATTATTGGGATCACTTCCCCCTTTTATATGAACGCTACATTGTTAAAGCTGTACAAATTGATGGAACAACAGAGCTTGAAGTATTAATATATTGTTTAAAGTTAATAGTAACCAGTAGAAGAATAAAACTACAAAAATTGTGAGGTGGAGGGAGAAGACTAATAAAGGATAATGTGAATTCAATAAACCCCATTTGTTTGTGGGAAGTCAGTGGATGTTTATAGCTTATGAGCTAAGAACTATAATTATATTATTCAGAGTTGTGACTGTAAATTACCACAAGAGTTAAAAACAAGTCACTAAAGGTAGTGGCTTCGGGGAGGGGTACTGAAGGAGGACAAGTATGGGGCTAGAACCTATTATTTTTCATTACAAGACGCTATACTATTAGAGTAAACTATGTACATTCATTACTTTGATACAAGCATATTTTTTTAAGTGCTGATAACAAAAATGGTGAATTTCATTCCCAACACCAAATCTGGAAGATACACTGTAATTATTTATACATAAAGTCATCTCATCTTCCTGTCATCCATCATCACTATTCCCTCCACATTTTCTGTACCCTTCTCTCATCCCTGGGCAGCATGCAGTGGTTCTGCTTTCCAGCCGAGGATCAGCCTATGTCACATTATATTTTATAGTATCATTATTCTTAGTTCTCTTGTTCACCGAAATGTCAAGATAGTAAATTTCTATAAAACAAAACAGACTCAATTCACAATGCAGGTATATGTTAGTAAGTGATATAATATATCTACTGCTTTGAAAATGGCTTGCCTTATGCCAGGATTTTATACCAAGATTTCACTAAAAAAATGATGCAGAAGAGAATATTGATTGTCCTAAACATTGGAAATTTTATGGAAACACTTATTTTCCATATTTTTCTATTAACCCACCTTAAATTTTTATTAAATTAACATTTTTCTATTAAAGAGGTAATGGTAGTATACCAGATTATACTTCGTCATGGACAGATTGTGACTAAATCATTACTAAAATATTGATTTTTAAGAATTGCTCAATACAGGATACCACCATTAATCTAAATATTTTGCCTTTAGATATGACCACATTTGGAATGATTGCCTTCATATCATTTCCCTGCCTCCTCTCTCAAATGTACATAATCAGTGGTTAGAAAGGTGACTGACTACCAGAACATGTTCTAAATATCGCTTGAAAAAAAGCACATCTTTAGAATACAGTAGGCTCTCTTGTTAATCAGCTAAATGTATTTATTGACTAAGATTGAAATATAGGCAGATTTAGATCAATAATAGCAACTAATAACAAGGAAATTCAACATGCAAAGAGCAGACTCTGAGATCATGGTTGGGGATTGAAGACCTAAAAGATGTTCTTTTCTAGCACTAACTTTAGAAGAGACCAGAAAGAGCTATTTTGAACCACAGGTTGGAAAGGAAGAAGGTAGAGATGGGAATAGAGTCTCTCTCTTTAACCATGTTTGATAATGAGCATTTCGTTCACTTACTCATTCATTCTTCCATCCATCCGTCTAGTATTTGTTTGAGCACCACCTGTAGGACTCTGGTTGGTGTTGTCAGGATGTTAAGGGGGCTAAACTTGACATTCTGTTGTCCATGTGATTTCCTGACCTCATGCTATCTACAGGAGTCAGATTATATTTCAGAAAGGATAGTTTTCCTTTCCTTACCAATCGTATATCCCATAAGCATCTAACTTCCTTGATGGCTTAAAGTTCAAATCACCCAGCAGCAACTTTCAAGAATTACATTTTTTGAACTGATAGATTATTTATATTTTCCATATCACATTTGTTATTTCCTAAGTGTAAGTTAAAATCTTTAAATTTTTTTGCATTTTGCATTGCTCTAGCAAAGACGAAAAAATATATACCAGTGGGAGAGAGTTCAGTTAATGAAAATTTAAGCCTATTGTACTTAATTGTCTTTAAATATTTTCTTAATGTTTTCCACAAACTATAAATTAACTTATTATTGGTAATTATTATGATTTAGAAAAAAGTTTTTTCAATCAGAATTTTATTTTAATGGCACAAAGAAATTATATCGATTAGAAAAATATTCGAAATATTTGGATGTTATTTTGTCAAATTATATTTAGTACATAGAAGCTTGAGATCAAGGGAATAGGAGGAGTGGCTTCATTACACCAAATAAAGTAATGTTTATCCCTGTCTGCTCTGACATTTTACGAGCATTTCACCAGTGTTACTGACTCTCTGGGGCATGTTTGCTGCTGCTTAATTCTGCACTGTCAAGAGTGCTGGCTCAGTCTCTCCACCTTCCCTCTTCTACTTGTGCAACCTGTGTATGTTGTTTTTAACACAGTGCTACCAGGAACCAGATACCATTCTTCATGAGACAGGGAAAAACGATACTTCCTTTTCCACCCCTCTTCCACCCTGGTATTGGAGGTATCCTCAAATGGCATAGGCATGTTTTCTCCAGAGTCCTATCTGGTGGTAACTCACGAGCTCTTTTTCCTTTTGTTTCTGGCAGACCGAGTGTCTAGGGGCTCCTCATTCTCCTACAGCTGCATGTGTCTATCAGAGCCACAGCCTGAGAGTCCTAGAGTTGTAGGAAGCACGGTCTCTTCTCCTTGCTGGTGAAACAGGGCATCCAATGGCCTCCCATCCACCTCCTGCCTCCTTGCCCCATTTGTAGTGTGCCAGCTGTGCACCTCACCTCCCCTTCTACTCCCTGCCTAGGGCATGATGATGCATGAGCCTTCATGGACATCTGGTTAATGATGCTAATGTCATCTTTGTCCTGAACCATACAGTACCCCAGTTTGTAGACACCATTTCCCTCACTGGGCTGTATGAGACTTATAACTGAACTTTTTACAAAACCCACAAGAAGTCCTTGATTCTTTATTAGGTCTCTGATTACCATTTTGTCTCATTCGAAAAGCTAAACAGAATTGAGTTATTGGAAAATGCTGGGTAGAATAACACTTAACATTTTTGACCTCTACCACCGCCTATCTCTGCCATCCAAGTTTTAAGAATGAAGAGCGGGTGCAATGGTTAATAATAATAATTTTAGTGGCTGTGGTAGGGCTAAAGGACTGTATGATATAGTGATATAGGTACCCAAGTATTGAAGTTAAACTGTAGAGTTCAAATGCCAGTTCTACTTTTCTATTATTTAGCATTGGCCAGTTGACATAATTGCTTTTAAATTCCACATATGAAAATCAACCTGATAATGACATTTGTCTCATAGGTTAGTTATGAAAATTCAGTGAGATAATGTATAACGCTTTTAGCACAGGGCCTGATAGATTGAAAGCACTAACTACACATTTGTTCTTTATCGTTGCTTCCATTGACAAGCAATTAATATGTATCAGACATGACGGTGCATTGACTACTTTACATAAACATGACTCCTTCATCAGGAGCTCCACAAATGGATTCACCCCAGATAATGCTGCTGCCATAAGCTCTCTGCATTTTTTTCATAGAGGGCAATGGAAGTTTATGGCCCCAGGGCACCTAGCTTTGCTCAGAAAGTGTCCTTCATCGACTTGTTAGTACCAAGAGTGACCAAGCTTTTTCTAAAGCTTCCAAGAGACATCCTGGTAAACAAAAGGGTTCTTTCTCCTATCAGAGTTCTGGGTGGTCACTGACTACATCAACAAACAGGGGATTCAGTCACTCACTTCCTCTCCAAACTGAGGTCACTGACTAGTGAACAGTTTCTGGGTAACAGCCATCTACTTAGTAAGGTTCACCCATTCATTGGCATAGTTTCCAAGCCACCTTACTGTTCTGCACAACTTGTTCCTGAACCAGAAGATGCCATACAACGTGGCCAGTAAATGATGGTTTAAGTGGAGATATGCCTTCCCTTCCCAGGACCATTATATGTAATTCTCATCACACTTGGGGGAAATTACTGCTGTTCATGCCCTGCTGACTCAGCAACTTGCTTTAAACTTCTATTTGTTCCATGCAAAAGAACCATACAAGTCTCTTACCTGATTGAGAGCCACATTCTTTAACCAAAATGGGGACTTTTTCTTCTGATAGGCTAACTCATGAGATCACAGGATGAGAAAAGATCTTCCATGGTATGGTGGTAACTCATAACCACCAATATAAAAATAATTCAGCAAGAATAGAAATAGTGTAAAATTGGTTATTCTTCTAACAGTCCTTTGTCTACCTTAGTACTGTTGCCATTTTTGAACTGGATAATTCTTTGTTGCGGGAGCTGTTCTGTGCAGTACAGGATGTTTAGCAACATCTCTGGCCTCTACCCACTCTAGAGGCTGGTAGCAGCATCCTCTCTACCCACCAAAAATGTCTCCAGACATTGTTAAATGTCCCTGTGGTGGGGGAAGTGAAATTGCCCCCAGTTGTAAACCACTGCTATAATATATAAAGACCTCTTTCCACAGAAGACAAAACCTCCAGTTGTTCCTCCTGGATAGACCAGAGAGTCTTTCAAATATCCCTGATAAATTTCCCCCCGCTGAAAGGAACATGTTCTGGAAGTGGCTTTTTCTTTTTCCCTTTTTCCTATAAGTTGTTAATCTGGTCTTTGATGCCGTGTCCTCATCCAAATGATATCAGGTAGTGGAAAGGACATGGAACTGTCATCAGAAGACTGAGTTTTATCCCAATACTGCTTTTATTAGCCTTGATACTGAGCAAATTTTTTACTCTGAGTCTTAGGGTACCCATTCGTCAATGAGGTTGTAGAAAAGAGAGAAATGTGTGTATGAAAGCATCTTTAAAAACCAAAGAAGGCATCTAGCACCCAGATCTTGATTTCTAATACCATTCTCCAATAATAGAAACCAGGGCTCCATGGAGAACTATCTGACTCTAGGCCTGGGTCAGGAAATACACAAGATAGCCTGAAGCATCTTATAGTGCTAGAAAGTAAAGAAGTGCTTATCACTATATTTCTTCTTTAAAAAAGAAATATAGTGATAGGGGTATGGCAAAGGGATACAGGAATCAAGTGATAGAATTCCCAGTGGCCAAGCCTGAAACAGTTTGAGAACAAAATAAATAAAATAGTATTAGATTATAACCCAAAGTATAAAATAAATATCAGTGAACCTGATATAAATAAATGATTGAACAAAAAAATAAATGAGAAGAGACTAATCTCCCATGCAAAATAATTCCAAATAATTTATGCACACATTTTACCCTCAAGAAGGTGGAGCATAACTTTCTACTCCTTAGTGTAGGCTGCACATTGTGACCTCCTTACAAAGAGTACAGTACAGAAAGGGGGGGTGGGGGGAGTAACTTTACAATGGAGAAACCTGACAAATACTGCCCTAGCCAAATGATTGAGGCGGACATCAACAGTGATGGGTCATGCTGATGATATATATCCCTGATATAATGTGATGAGAATGGTACTTCACCTCCATGGTCTTCCTCCCAAAAACCCATAACTCCAATCTCATGAGAAAAACATCAGACAAATCCCAACCAAGGGACATTCTGCAAAATACCCAAGCAGTACTCTTCAAAACTGTCGAAGTTATCAAAAAACAGGAAAAGTCTGAGACTGTGTCACAGCCAAGAGTAGCCTAAGGAGACCCAACCACTGAATGTAATGTGGTGTCCTGGATCCTGGATCCTTTACTGATCCTGGATCAGTAAAGGGACATTAGGTAAAAACTAAGGAAATCTAAATAGAGTACAGACTTGAGTTAACAATAGTATATCAGTATTGTTTCACTAACTATGACAAAAGTACCATAATATTGTAAGGTGTTGATAGGGGAACTGAGTGTGAGGTGTTTTGAAACTCTTTGTATTATCTTTGTAATTTTTCTGTAAATCTAAAACTATTCTAAACTTAAAAATTTATTTTTAAAAAAGCTAACTAAAGGTAAGGCACTATTATAAGTCATGGTTATTTTATGCGGAAGGGTATTACCAAGTGCTGGTGCATTGTCTTAGTTTTACAAGTCTATCAATGAAGTCTTTCCCCAGCTTCATTCTCAGGGCGATGTTTAATATCCTTATCAATCATATTTCATCAGTCCTCACTAGCTTGAAGCAGTTTTAGGTTTCTGACTAAAAAGGCCAAAGGATATCACATATCAATTCTTCACCTTCTTGGCATAAATCCTGTGGCAGACCATGTTTACTTTTTCTTATGAGGAAATCCACACATGCTTCCCTCTTCTTCTCCCACCTAGTCTGAAATACAGCTGCCCTTACAGTTTACAGGTGCTTTCTTCTAACCAAGATCTGAAAGATTCCCTATTTGCTTGCTTTGTTGTCAAGATGTCAGGGTGGCAGTCTGCTCTTGGTTCTTGGTGTGCTCTTGGCTGAAGAATGACCAGACACACCAAAGTGTCAAGTCCAGCTTCTTGGTGAACTATTATCCTGGTTCTTTGGCTCCTTACTTGGAAAAATCACAAGCAGGGCCAATACAACAGAGTGACCACAGGCAAGAAGCAACTTCACCCCAATAGCTTTTTATTATAGAACAGAACAGGTCTGTCTCTGAAAATGGACAGAGGGAGACACACTGACTAGCTTTCTCACTGACTGACTCACCGAATTCTCGGATTGTTTCCTTTTATTGGCCCAGTCTGAGAGAGGGCTCTCGGGAGTTGTGGGATATTACCATATGATCAACAGGTGTCCTCCAAGTTCCATCTGCCTATACCTGGGGGTGGGGTGAGCTACAATGTAGATTCAAGCTAATGACATAATAATTACCCTTAGGTTTGTCTAGGTCACTTTTCAAATCTTATCGTGCCTAGGCTGGGGAATTCCCAGATTGTTGAAACATTCCTCCTTCCCCAGGTATAGCAGTTGCTCGGGGTAGGATTAATGGTGGGGCAACACCTAAACAGAGTGTCCGCCCTTATCCATCTTCCCAGGTGGAGCAATTGCTCAAGACAGCACCAAAGCAAGGCACCCTTGTCCCTAGAAGAGCTGGAGTTCCTATCTACCTAACAAAGGTGGAATGGAAAAAGGTGGGGAGGTACTATGCCAGCATCCCTTTAGAGCAAACCTGCCCAGCAGGTACTGCAAATGGATGTGCGCAGAAGGGAAATGTAAGGTGAGGGGGTCCTTCAGAGTGGGTCGTCACATGTAAAATCTTAGAGGGACAATATATGAGAGGATTAAAAAGTTTAATGTAGGTAACTAGAATTTGTTACCTCTGTGATTCTCTTCCCTTTCTGGCTACAGCTGTGATACCTAACTATAAATGGCAGTCATTCCCACTATCTTTATTTCAGTCTTATTAATTCATTCTGGGTGTATAATGCTATATAAAGGTATGTTTTGAACATGGTTGATTACAGAAATTGAATTCAGAGTCACTTCATTATATAGAAAGCAGTGTTCTGTAATCTCTTGGTGAAAAAGAATCGACCAATCACGTTTCCCTAATGTGACCAGTAACTTATGGAATCACCTCAGTGATGCTTTTCAGTTCTGAGCACCTCAGTGATGTGAGCATTTGCCAGAGTCAAGTTTACTGAGGATACCGAACGTTTAACGTAACATAAAAATAACACAACAACAAGTGCTTACCAGTCCCCAAATCATTCTCATCATTTAGGCTTGTTTGACATCTCATCCCACCCATGAAGTAGGGAAGGTAACATATAGCCACTTCTGACAGATGAGTGTGAGGACGCACGGCTGCAACACAGGTGTAAAGCCTGAGCCACCTGATGCTGGGCAGTGTTTCCCCTGTTGGCCCACACTGGAGCTTTGGCATAACTTCATAATTATAATTATTACTTCTACTTTTTTAAACGCTCTATTTCTGGACCAAATCATGTTTGCTTATTATTTTGCTCCACATGCCACACTGTAGCTTTATTCAGCTACAGCTGATAATTTTAGGAACTGTGGACTGAAGTTAACTTATACCTAGAGGAGTGCTGACCAGGAGAACTTCCTGCAGTGATGAAATAAATATTCTATCCCTGTGCTGTCCAGTGCGGTAGCCACTAACCACATGTGGTCATGGAGCACTTGAAATGTGGCTAGGGTGTTGCAGAAACTGACTTTTAAATTTTATTTAATTTACTTAATTTAACTTTAAATAGTTGCAGGTTGCTAATGACCTGCTGGAGTACAGGTCTAGACAGTGTAGGAATCCTCCATTATGATGCAGGCTCTTCTGGAACGTTAGCTCTAGGCATTGCTGGGGCACACTCGGCCATTCTTTTTGAGAAAAATGGTTTTTTTGAGAACCTTTTTTTCTTATGCTTAGGATATTTGGAATATACAGATCAGTGGCAGAACAAAGTTCCTTTTCAATTTTGAGCTACTAAAATCTAAATTTGTCAGATCTTAAACTCAACATTAAAAAATAAAATTCACTGAGTTTAGTCCACCATACTCTTTTTTGGTGGGAAATGAGGAGACAGTGGTCCCATATGTCCTTGATTCTACCTTTAAGAGTCTGAACCTTTAGAAAATTATTATTGGCAAGAGGTTTATTTCTTTAATTCTAAAAACAAAGGGCTATTTTCTTTTACAGATACAAATCTGTTATTTGATGCCTACAAAGTTCAATGACACTTTAAATCCGGATTGAGTGATATTTACAGAGCCAGACAAAAATCCAGTCACATGATGTTCCCATTAGGCTAAGAATGGAATTCTGAGATTATAGTCTGGGAAAAGGGGAATTGTGGTTTATAAATTCATAAATGTATTGCAGATAAACATTAAAATATTAAAACAATGATAACTATTTTTATTATTATTAAGTTGAACAAGTAAATTCAAAAGCTCTATAGAAGAAATGAGAAAAAAGTGACAGTTCTTAGATACCTAACATTTCCATGACTAGAAAATCTCAAGGAGTGAGGAAAGTACAAAGGTAACAATGATTACCAGGAGTAACATAGAAATGCAAAAAGTTTGGGAGGGGCTATCTCATAAGAAACTTTTTCTTCTCCCAGCATGGTTTTTGACTTCTTAATACAAGTGGTTGTTTGTTAAATTTAATAGATGAATTCCTCCTACAGATTATGATATAGAAAAACACTTCTTATGCCTGGAGATAGAAAATAGTGAAGTTAATCTAAAATGTTATTTAATGCAAATTTGAACAAACTAAATTACCAGATGCTTGCTTTTCTACACTGAACAATTTCACAATGCTGCGTTACATAGATTTTTAATGCGAGTCTTTCATTTCTGATTTAGCATTTGTTTCTACTCCATTTCTTGGATTCATTTTCATGGTCATGAAACTATTACGTCGGTTCTTTATTATTATTGTTATTAGACATTGTTGTTAAATATGAACACACTTTTAGCACATAGAACATCACGGTTCCCCAAAAACCCTCCTCATGTACCCTTCCAGCCGATAGCCTATCCCTGGGGAGACACCTAACACCACGGATTAATTTTGTCTGATTTTTAACTTTATGTGAATGGAATCATGTTGTATGTATTCGTTTTTGGTGTCTTTTCCTCAATATTATGCCCTATAATGTATTTCTGTTGTTGAATATAATAGTAATTCATTCATTTTCATTACTGTATTGTATACCATTATGTAACTACCACAATTTATTATATTTATCCATTCTAGTTGGTAGACATTTGGGTTAATTTAGTTGGGGACCAGTACAAATAATGCTTCCTAAACATCATTTACATGTGTTTTGTGAGCTTATTTCCATGTTACTCTTAGATTTATACCTAAATTGGAATTATTACATTATAGGGTAAGTGTGTATATGTGTTCAGTTTTGGTAGGTACAGCCAATCAATTTTCCAAAGTACTTCTACAGTGCAGGAGCATTCCAGATACTTTATATTCTCGATATCCTCACTAATACTTGATATTGTCAGGATTTTTTTTTTTACCACTTAATATCTATAATGATAATCATAATTTAGCTTTTGGAGAAAACCAGTAGTGACTGGCTGCTTTTCAGTTTCCACACACACTCCTACGTACACACAGTGATCATCAAATATACTCACTCCCAACTTTCCTTAGACCCATCCAGAAAACCCCTTGAAGGCATGGCCTCTGACCCAGTTCACTTTTGACAATATAATTTGGAATTTGGTCCTGCAGTGAAACAGTTGAGTAAGGGAGAGGACAATGTACTGCTCTGAGCCTGAAGGCTTTTGGTGGGGTAAGAGATACTTCAGGAGTTATTAAGACTGAATTTGCGAAGTGCTCTTAGAGTGTGTTTGGTACATTTTTATAATAAAGTAATTTTTCATTAATAATCTTCAACTCATCCAACTGAATTCAACAAACTTTTTTTTTTTTTGGTGATTGCTGTATTTGCAACCTTGTATGTTGTAAAAATATAAAAGGAATGAAAGATAGTGACCAATAAAGATTCAAAAAGATGCATTGCCTAATTAGTAATCAGTGAAATGCAAGGTAAAACAAGAATGAGATGCCCATTTGCACTCAGTGGATTGGCAAAAACTAAAAGTTTGATAATATGATCTGATGAGAGTATGGGGTAAGGGTATACACATGTATGCTGCTAAAATGTTTACTACCATTCTGGGAGGAAACTCAATGTAACCATTAAGATTAGAAATGTGGATATACAGTGACTCTAAACTCTTTTTGAAGTTTTAAATGGATTTCTTATCTGGAAGGCAAAACATTTTCTTTGTCATAGTTTCAGATAACTTGAATTGGTTATTAGTCATCTATGAGGTCTAGTGCAATTTCCTTTCATTCACATTTTTCTTCATTGAGTGTACATAACTCATTTAGTGTTTATTGCTAACATTTGCCAAACGGTTGTGAGTCAAATATTTGTCTCATTTAAATTGAATTTTGAATGTTTCCTTCTTGGTTATTGAGTAATTCCAAGGTTCAGGGTTCTCTGGAGTTACGTTGACAGCTCCTTTCCTTTTAAAAAGAAAAAGTCTGATCACTTATGTCATATGCTTTCTTAACAGACTTTTTCCTAGGTCAAAAGAAAGTTAGAATATAGTTTTTCATCAGTAAGTAGTTTCATTATTACGGTATTGTTTTACTCAGGTCCCCTGGGAACTGATAGAGTCTCTGCCTTAATAACTACAATTGTTCTCTGCCTGCAGCAGATATGTTGTGCTTTATTCTGAAAGATCGAAGGTGTACACTAAATATAATCAGTATTCAGATTTGCACTACTGTTCCTAAGACCTTTAGCCCCTGGCCCCAAATAGGCACTCAATAAATGGATCTTGCATTTTAAGGAATAGTGGGAAAAAATATTTCTCTACCAACATTTCCTATTAACATCAATAGAGTCTACAGCTATAGATGTAAAATTTTCATGTTTTCATTTATAGACTTAAAGTATCCTAAAAAGAGAAAGAAGAAAAACTTTCTTTCAAAACCTTTGATAAGATAGATAGATGGATGCATGGATAGCTGGATAGATGGATAGATAGATGAGATAAATAGATAGATAGGAATAAAAATAAAATTCTAAGTCCCCTGCCAACTGAACGGACCCCCTTTTGCCCAAGGGGACCCTAGAGAAACCTTAAAACAGTTCCCAGTCACGACAGAATGGGAGATCAGACATACCTCATTATACCCCCTCCCCATTAACTGCCATTAGGCTTTCTTCCCAAAGGGCTAAACAGAACCAGCCATTTGGAAAGACTTGCTCCACCACTGATTTCAATCAACCACCTGATGTTGCTCCTCCCTTTTTGGGGTTTGGGCACAGCAATTGACCAGCATTCTTTCCTGATAAGGAGCTGATGACCAAGGAGTGGTTCTAACCAGACTAAGGGAGTATGTGCATTAAGGGTTTTCATGTCCTCTCCTTCACCTTTATGTCAGAGGGTAGAAAATGCCACCGTTGGATCATGCTAACACCGCCATTTTTTTGTGCATGCAACCCATGAAGGGGCATGAAGCTCAATTGTGCATGCACGTGTTTCTCCTTTCATAAATATTCATGACTCCTGTAGCTTGTTAAATATGTATATTTGGCCACCCTGCTCTGCATAAATTCCTGTTCCTTGTCCCTTAGAGTACATGCTCTGGGCTTCTGCCTGAGGCTGTTGCTTCCCAGCTTGTCAGAATTGCCATCCTGCAGGCTGCAATTCTTTGTGAGAAATAAAGCTCTCCTTTCCAAATTTATGGACCTCATTACTTCTTCAGTTGACAATAGACACAGATATGTGTAAAGACTGAGTTCATAACCTCATTTTTTAGAATTTTCATGTTAACCTGGCAAAGAGTTGTCATTTAATTTTTGGTTTAAAAAGTATTTCATGTTTGTGTTTAAAAAATACATATGATTATTATGTTACTGTAACTATCTGTTTGTTCAGAAAAATACCCAAGATATATAAACTTACAGCATTAGTTAGATTGGAAGGAGACAGTGTGAAAGAGGTAAAAGGAGTCAGGCCCAAGAAGAAAAAAGAGGAACTGTGAGGTGAAAAGCCCTGAGTCTAGAGTGGAATATTATCTGAAGGCTGCCATACCCAGCCATTATTCACCTTCGCACCCCTCCTGCCCAGGTGCCCACTGTGTTTCTACCTGAAACCCAGCTGCCCCCAGACTTTCTCTGCCCCATAACTGATTGTTGTAGAATGAAGACAGGGTTCCTCTCACGGATCGATTTTAGTTATTTATGTTGAATTTAGCATGAGACATACATACTAAAATGCTGTCTTGGCATTTGTTAGACTACATACTACAGAAGAAAAAAATAGAGAAACACACCAAAAGTTCTGTTCCAGGTCTTTTGTTTGTTAAATAATGGAGTGCTTCAGCCCTCAGTGGGAGGCAGTTTTCCTGAAGACATTTCTAGTAAATGAACCCTAATGTCTAGTTTGTGATTCCTTTGTTCCTGTTGTTGTTTCTGATCTCTTTGTACTTCAAAGCTAGAGAAGTCAACTCTAACTTTTTTTTTAAGGAATAAGCATTGCCACCTCTCTGAGCCTGCTTTGCCTCGGCGTTATCCCATTTTAGTTCTATTTTTTTTTAGTTTCTGTCTTCCGAAGGAGGTGGGAGGTTTCAAGTCAGGATAGTCAGTCAGTGGGCAAACTTCAGGTGAAAACAAAACCCTCCTAGATGATTTTGTGGATGGCAAATACATTTCAAAACTATTTGAGATGAAACCTACAGTGTATCTCTTTGAAGCTAGCCCCTAAAACCTGTCCCATATTTTACCTGGAGGCATCTTTAATTTGCTATACCAAGGAAAACATTCCTGTTTCTTGCACAGCTAATTTGTAAGACTGTATTTAGGCAATAGTGCCTTTATTCATCTCAAGCTACAAGCTCTTTAGTTCATTCTGATGATGTCATCATATCGTCATGTGCATTTTTGGATCTTTCTACTTCCTCTGACATTAACAAGGGAAAATATTACCAGCTGTTAGCTTTTAGCTCTGGGCTTGCAGTGTCTTGCTGTGGCCCCTGCCACTGCTCTGTTAACAAACAGACCAAGTGAGCCTGAAACATTTTATTCAGAGACTAAAAATAAAGTATACTAGAATCATAAGGGCAACAGCAAAGGCAGATTCAGATTTGTTTTAAGAATGTGGCAGAGTGAAGAGACCCATCTTTTGGATTGTAGAATATGCTATTAGAGGACCCAGGCCAGAGAATAATTGAGGGGAAGTTAAATTAGGCCTGAGGATCCACTGTGATGAAAAGATACATAAAGGTATTTATGTTGTCTTTCAGAAGTTTTATCATAAATGATTTTGTAATACTCCTGCTGAGAGACTGCATAGCCTTTAAGCAAAGTCTCTCAAGTTAATGATTTTATTTATTATTCTTTTGGTGCTTTCTAATAGTAGTGAATTATAACTCTTTGTTGCTTATTAAGTTACTGTCCTATGTTATGAAATACTATGTATCAGGAACAAGCAAGCTTTTTCTTAAAGGGCCAGATAGTAAATATTATACGCTTTGTGTACCAAAAGACAAAATCACAGCTATTATATTGATACTTATATAACCATTTTAAGATGTAAACACCTTTCTTAGCTTATGGACTATGGTTCGCCAGCCTCTGATCTTCAAATTCCAATTCCTGCTCCAATTCCATAGCACAAACACATCGATGAACAAAATGTTACACACAGTTTTGGGGTTTCATTCATCCACTGGGGCCAATGAATAGACTCTAGGTTAAGAACCCTGATTTAGGGCATTTTTATTTCTCAAGAAATGTTGCAGAGCATTATACATAGATCCTATATATTTTTGTTTGCTATATCAAAGGAAATTATTTAATTCTAATTGTCTTCTATTAACAAAGTTAATAACTCAGTCAAAAGAATTATCTGAATTAAAATCTCGCTGATTTGAAACTTTAGTGAGTTTTTTTTTTTTTCTTTTGGTAACATGTGGTAACTATTTAGCTGGTATTTTGCAAAATGTATAGAAGTTACAACTGATATGATACAGATTTAGGTGGAAAAGTGTGATGAAAATCAGTAATGTCTCCTTAAAATAGCTACCTAACTATTCCGTGTGTGCTAGGTATAAATGTGGCACAGACCTAAGACCCTAGGTAGGTCTTATTCATATTTTTGTAAGCATGTGAGACCAGACATTGAATAAGTAACCCTTTGTGATTATAATCTTTATGTGTGTTCTGAAATGTTTTTCTTCTAAGTGAGATATAGCTTTAAATACTTTTGGCTTTATTAGTAAGAAAAAATATTTCTGAAGACACTGAAGATATTTGAACTACAGTAAGTAAGGAAACAGTGCACCCTTCTGATAAAATTTGATCTTTAAAATGCATGTTTCTTTGAAGACCAATCTATTTTTTGAAGAAGTATCAGAAGTTTTTGAGTTGAGATTTAATGGGGGTAGGGCAGGGTCAGACATCCCAAGAGATTCATTTTTACTGCCATAATCCATCTGTATTTCAGCAATTGGTTATTTTCAGTTTCTAAGTATCTCATATTTGAAGTAGGTGAGAATTCAGAAGTACTGTGTAGAATTTACCTTAAATGCTTATTAATTTGGGGAGTTTTAGCTGTTTAAAAGATTTATGCTGACATAAGCTATTCGTGTATTTACATTTTATAAATTGATATACAATAGTATTGTATATAACTATTATATAATAGTTGAGTTATTTTTGGAGGTGAAGAAAAACAATTTAGAGCCCGTTTACTTTTATTTCATATGTTTCTAGAAGGATTTGTAAATATTGTCTTATCTTGAATTGCATTGAGATAATAATTAAAATTTTGACTCCTTTCTAAGGAATCTTATTTCGTTTATCTGTTATTCCATAGAAAACCACTACAAAACTTAATAGCTTAAAACCACAATTCATTAATATCACTGATGATTTGGGGCTCAGTTGGGAGCTTCTCACTTGCAATTTCTCCTGCGTTTACAGACAGGTGTCAGCTGGGGCTGCAGTCATCTGAAGGCTTGACTGGGCTGAATGTCCAAGGGGGCTCACTGTATGCCTTGCAGTTCGAGTTGGTAGCTTAGCACTCAGCTGGGGCTTGCCATTGGAGCATCTGCACACAAGTTCTTTGTCCGACATGCTCCTCACAGCATGGTGGTCTTAGATTGCTTGTACATCTTATGTGCTAGCTGGCTTCCAACAGATAGGGAGGTGAAGCTCCCAGGCCAGTTAAGGGCTATACCAGGAACTAACTCAGTGTCACATGTGCCACATTCTATTGGTCAGAGCAGTAAAAGGTCCTGCCCAGATTCAAATAAATGGAGCAGTCACCTCCAGCTCTAGACGCATGTGAGGTGGGAGATATTATTGTGTCCATTTGGAAACCCAACCCACCACATGTCTGCCTATAATATAAAATATGTACAACAAATTGACCATGTGTTCTATATACAAATTGCATGTAGGAGAACATGAAAATGCACCTTCAATTATAATAAGCTTTACTAAAAAATAACTCTGCTTTTAGAAGTTCAGTAAGTCATAGGATCCTGGCTATTTCACCTCTAGAGATGGGCTCCCTGCAACAGTTCAGAAACAGTTGTGTCTAGGTAAGTGGATGAGGGGGAAAGGAATTCTTATTGGGGATTTTGTGCCAGACACTGTGAGGTACCTTTACCCACATTACTTATTTATTTGTCTCCATAATTTAATAAGATTTTATATATGAAGACATTAAGAATCAAAATTTTAAGTGACTTTTTCAAAAATCTCAATATAGTAAGTAGCAAACCTGGAATTCAAACTTAGGCCAGTCTAACTCCAAAGCCTGCACTTTTTCTTCTTTACCTATACAAAATTACTGTTCTCATGGCTGAGAAATTAAAACAAATGCAAAATAGTACAGTGAAAAACAGTCCATCAGATTTTCACCCTTGCACAGATCCTTCATATAAAGAAAATGAAAATTATTTTTAAAAACTTAAAACCTTTTTGGCTTAGATCCTTTTTTTTTTTTTTAAGAGATGAAATCCCATTATGTTGCCTAGGCTGGACTCAAGCTACTGGGCTCAAGCGATCCTCCTGCCTCAGCTTCCTGAGTAGCTGGAACTATAGGCTCATGCCACCACACCCAGCTCTAGATCCATTTTAACATACACACAGGTTTAAGAATTTTCATCAGATAATATTAAATATGTTTAATCTGGTTTTTGCACTTCTAGCCAAAATAGTGAAAATCAAGTTCTACTAGGAGAAAAGTGCTTTCAAAAAGCTATCTGGTTTTATAAGGGTATTATGAAAGGATTCTACTGCAGTAATTCTCAAGGTGTGGTCTTTAGACTGTCAGCTGTCCTGGGGAGCTGTTAGAAACACACATTTTCAGGCCATACCCCACACCTATTGAATCAGAAACTCTGGGAGTGTTTTAACAAGCTTTCCAGGTGATTCTAATTTACCCTTAAGTTTGAGAACTACTACTCTACAGAAATACTGTTTTTGAAAGACAATATACATAAAGAAAAGACACATGTTAGAAACACTGTGGAAATGGGTGTTTGTTCTGACTAAAGAGTTATCTGACTGGACATCACCATTGAGGCATAAACTGAGCAATCGTAGGATTAAAATGGTCCTTTGAGGCCACCTATTTTACAGGTTTTTGAATGCCTGATTGGCCAGATGTGACTCTCTGGGGCCCCAACAGAGATTTCTAGGGTAGAGCACAGGAATTGATATTTGCTACAAGTACTACAGGGTATTTTTCGTGCTCCCAGGTTTGAGAATCACAGGTTCACGTGCCATAACTTACTACCTACCCTAGTTCCAGTTGCCCTTAGCACTGTCATTGTTCTTATATTTGAATGTTCAGCTCTCGTATTCTTTTCCTTCTCTTCATTCCTGTTCCCAACACAAGCCTTCTCTTTTTCAAAAAAGGTCTTTCCTGTCCTCCCAAGTGAAGTATCGCAAGAATGGAAGCACAAACACCACATGTAACTGTTAAATTGGAACTAAATGATCGACATTCATGTGCACATATGGTAGTAAAATGCGACAGAAATCAAGCAGGGGGGAGGGGGTAGAGGGGACAGGTAAATTCACACCTAACGGGTACAGTGCCCCTTATCAAGGTGATGGGCACTTATAACTTTGACTCAAACTGTACAAAAGTAATTCATGTAACCAAAATGTTTGTACCCCCATAATATTATGAAGTTAAAAAAAAAAAGGTCTTTTATCCAATGTCTGTGCCCATGTGTTGACATATTGATTCTCCTCTGGACACACTCCCTCTTGAAAAGTGTCGTCCAGGTTTGATCCCGATGATCCAGGCTTAATCTGAATGATTAAAAAATGGGAATTGTTGCTTCCCTGGGTCCGCACAGTCTAATCACCTAATTGGCTAATGAAGAACACATAGATCCAATGCCTGGGATTATGAAGGGGGACACATTCTCCTTATCCAACATTCTAGAGTATAAGCATTTTTCAAAAAAGATGACAATGTCAAAAATACGTAAAATTAACCAAATAAGTTGTAAGACATGGTCCTAAACTTTTTAATTACACTTTGCCTATGCTGTGGAGCCTGAGTCGATCATAGGCTCTATATTTTGAAGTTGCTGAAAAGCAGCAGCTCCT
>RJWJ010029940.1:0-20303 GCA_004363605.1 Indri indri | reverse complement strand
GGGCCTTGGGCCGGAATCCCCCGAGAGGAGGGAGAAGTTCCGGGCACAGCTGGGGTGTCCTGCTGGCCCCAGGTCAGACCAGCACAGCAGGTCCGTGAGAAGCCCGCTGGACCCCGGCGGCCACGGCCCCTGGCGTTTGCCCACTGCCAGGGCACAGAGCAGGGAAGGGGCTCGCTGGGTCCCAGGCCCACGTGGGGCTTCGGAGGGTGATCAGGCCAGAGAAGGAGCCAGAGACGTGGTCCTTGCGTGATGCACCCTGGGGTGGGAGGGGAGGCACCTCCTGCCCTCTAGGCCACCCCCACCCACACCCTCACCTTCGTGGGGCCCACAACGCTTGGCGCCAGATCCAAGAGGGCCCTGGGCCCAGGGAAGTGGCACCTTCCTCTTAGGGGAAAGCAAGCGATCCCCGTAACAGAAGCCAGTGGACAGCAGGGCTGTGTGTGTTCCGTTTTGTGTGGTTTCTGCTTATTTAAAAAAGAGAAAAAACACCAGGAGATAGAATTGCCCATAAAGTTTTATGTGAGCTTAGAAATGAACAGGGCACTTTCCGAGAAAAAAGGAATTTGATATTTCAGTTAGAGACCAGTACAGGCGGTGGCTGAGCTTCTGAAAAGGCATTTGCTTTGCAAACTGCTTGGCCAAACTGTGGCCCCAACCCCCAACCAACCACTGGGACCTCATGTCCTCAGGCCTGGGCCACGGAGGCCACAGCCCGCCACGAGGGCTGGCCCAACCTCAGGCTGAGGGGTGCCTCCCCCTCCAGGAAGCCCCTCGGGCTGCACTGCCCTGCCAGCCAGGGGGTCGGGTTCCTTCCTCCCTGGCACCCAGGTTAGCTCATCCCAGCACTAGCATCCCCACACAAGGCTGGGGGCTCCGGGACCCCGGCCCAGGGACAGGAGGAGGTGGCAGGGCAGAGAGGGGGTGACCCACAGACATCTCCCTCTGGCCTGTGGTGCCAGACTCCTGCCCCGGCACCTGTGGCTGGGCCCAGCACCCCACAACCCCCACCCAGGGTTCACGGCTCCCTGCCCCACGCCAGGCTGCCTATTGGTAACGCTCCAGCCCCGTCATTGTCCTCTGGGCCAAGGCGGGAGGCAGCTGGCTCTGCCACGGGACCTCACCCGTCCTCCCAGCAGCCAGGTGCCGGCCAGACCCACAGCGCAACGCCCATATGCGGTTGGGGCGGCAGCCAGCACAGAGGGGCCCCGGAGGACCCAGAGGGCGGGACACTGTGGCCAAGGCTGGAATCTCAGCAGGAGACAGAGAGGTGAGGCCCGTGGTGGCAGCCCTGGGGCAGGGCCTGGGGACAGTGGGTGACCTTGGGGACGTGTCTGCCAAGTCCTTATACCACCTGCACGCTCCAGGAGGGCTCGGGGCCCCACAGGACCCTCTTGGAAGGTTCCAGCTCGCCCTGATCTCAGATATCCACACCAGGGCAGGCCACGGCCTCATGTACTGAAGTCAGGGGCGAGGGACCAGGCCCTGGTGCCACCCTTCCCAGCAGCCCATGGGCACAGCCCTGCTCCACCCTGGGCCTCAGTTTCCCCAGCCAGACAAAGGACGTTTGTCTGAGGGCACTTGTGGCTCTGAGGCCCCAGGATGACGACTTGCTCAAGGTCACTGCCCTGCCAGGCTCCCGGTGAGGCAGGACCCCCGCTGGGCCACCTGGGGTCACCTGCCGTGAGCTGTGGCCACCGGAGGGCCCAGCCCTTTCCCTCCATCCAGCCTCGTTTTCTTCCCGGCGCAATTGAAAAATCGGTCTGTTGCAGAATTTCTGTGCAAACCACAAATACAATATTTCCAATTAGAAAGGGAATGATCCGACAGGAGCTGCAGCTGCTCCACCACGAGAGCCCAGCCCCGGCTCACGCAGGGCCAGGGGCTCGGCCAGGCCTTGCGTGGACACCCGCTCGGGGAGCCGGGCCTGCGGGGGGCACCGCTGGTGCCAGGGACAGCTCGGCACCGTTTTAATCAGGTTTCCCCTCCCGTGACTCTGGTCGCACAGTGCCCAGCCTCGTAAATAACGGCTCTTAACGAACAGCATGAAAGTTAATTAACTGTGAGCATAGCGACACGCGGCAATACCACGCCCATCACCAAATAGACCTTGTGTGGGAACTTACTACATTTTTATCAACTCGGCCTTGGAAGTCACGACGTAGACCTGAGCCGCGGACTGTCCTCTGCGATCAGAGTCATTTGGCTTTTACGGCTTTGCTCGATTTTGCCCAAGGGACAGACGGGACAAAGCAAGGAGAGAGCCGCCCCTGCCTTCCGCGTGGAGAGCCAGTGAAGGCCAGTGCTCCAGGACACCGCCAGCCCTGACGACGGGACATGAGGCTCTGTCACCACCCCGGCGGGCGCTACCACCCCGCACCTGCCACCAAGGCCCTCGGGACAGATTTACCACAGGCAGGGCCCAACCAACCCGCTGTCCCCACCTGGGGCTCACACAGCACCCTCCTTGCCCCGGCTGCAGCCGCCCCCCAAACGCAGCTGCCCCCCACGGGGCAGGACGTGCCTCACCTTCTCCACGTGAGGACCGAGCGGCTAAGCTGTGACCTCTGCCCCCTGCCCCCGGGAGTCAGTGACACAGACACAGAGGACGCCAGGTGCCCAGAGTCCCAGCCGGGCTCAGCCGCTCGCCCCAGGTCCTAACGTCCCAGAGAGAGGCTGACAGGGAGGGAGAGGGCAGGGGCCGGGCCCGGGGCTTCCGCAGCCTTGACGAGCCCCAGGGCCTTGTCTGCTCCCTGGGGAGGCCCCTCGTCCACCCCACGGGGGCCTGACACCGGCTCCCATTTGCTTGTGCACGAGGAGGTCACATTTCCGTCCTAAGTACACTTGCTGGGGTGGGCCCCCCTACCCCAGAGACCCCTTCCTCCATCCTCCCTGCTCCCCAAGGGAGAGCGCAAGGGACAGGGACAACATCCCCACAGGACGAGGGCATCACTGGCTCAGCGCCCCTTCTCGCCTGCCTGGACTGACCCAAGCCGCCCCCCGAGCAGCCTCCGCGTCCCCTGCCCAGGCCTCACACGCTGCCCCTCAGCCCAGCACCGCCCTCCGCTCTGGCCCCGGGCCAGGCAGGCCGCTCACCGCCAGGCCCCCGGCATCCCCTCTGCCCTGCTCTGCCCTCGCCCGGTGGGGAGGAAGGACGTCCGCACAGGGTCCCCCAGGGCCTAGGGGCAGACCTGGCGGCCCCACCAGCGTCTGCCGAGGCCGCCCACCCCTCGCTTCTGGGGACCCCTCTGACGTTTCCTCCCTCCGTGACGGCTGCAGTCTGTGCCCCTCGGTCTGTCTCTCCCTCCAGCCAGCGCTGCGCAGCGACGGGAGTGCTCGTCATCCACGCTGGCCGGCAGGGTGGCCACCAGCCACTGTAGCCACCGAGCACTCAAAATGTGGCTGTTGCAACCACGGAATTGAATTTTTAAATTTTATTTAATGGCTTTATAAATTATGTCTCATTTTTTGTCTAGCTTCTCTCGCTCCGTATACGACTGCATTCACCGTGTCGTGCGTAGTTACCGGTCCCTACGGCTGAGTGGCAGCCGTGGTGTGAGCACCACCCCCACCTCCACTCAGCTACTGACGGACGCTCACGCCGTGTCCGCTTTGGGGCTGTGAACGTTCACGAGCAACTGTAGGCGGACGCATCTTTGCATTCTCTTGGAGAGGGACGACTGGATCGTACGGTGCAAGTGTGTTCAGTGATTCGAGAAACCACCCAAACCGTTTTCCAAAGCAGTCGAACCACCCAGCAGTCCCACCGCGCCATCGCCATGGGACAGCGGAGAGCTCCGGTCCCACCGCGTCCTGGCAGATGCTTGGTACGGTCGGTCTGCGTGACGCTCGCCGTTGGCACAGGTGTGCGGTGCGACCTCATTATGGTCTTATTTCCATAGTGACCCACGATACTAGTGCTTGTCTGCAGTCTGCCTGTCATCAGTGGTTACGCGTTATTATCTTCCTCCTTGCACTTGGTAGGATGCGTCGATAAGGCCACTTGGGCCTGGAATCTCCCCTGGAGAAAGGTTTATAACCACAGATTCGATTTCTGGCTTAGGTGATACGGCAATTTGGTTATCCGTTTCATCTTGCTTGAGCTGTGCTCATTTGTGTCTTTCGGAGAATCTGTCCATTTTGTTTAAGTAGTTGAATTTATTGCATAAATTTATTGATACTATTCCCTTATCATCCTTTTAATATTAGAATTTTTTTTGGTCTGGGGGGCGGTTTTGAGGCAGAGTCTCGCACCATCGCCCAGGTAGACTAAAGAGTCCCCATCACAGCTCGCTGCAGCCTCCAACCCCTGACTCAAGCCGTCCTCCCGCCTCGGCCTCCCGGAGTGCTGGGACCACAGGCGGGAGCCAGTGACTGGCCTAGAACTGGTTTTGAAGTAATGGCCTCATTCCGGACATGGGGATTTGTGTCCTCTCGAATGACCAGCCCAGCTAGAGTTTGTTAATTTCACCGACCGTCTCAAATAACCGGATTCTGGTTTTGTTGATTTTTCTCTATTGTTTTTCTGTTTATTATTTCATTGATTTTTCACTCTGATCTTTATTACTTCCTTTTTTCTTCTTGAGTTTCATTTGCTCTTCTTTTTCTAGTTTCTTAAAGTAGAAGCTGAGGTCATTGACTTGAGATATTTCTTCTTTTCTAATATAGACATTTAATGCTATAAATTTCCCCCTGAATAGCGCTTTAGCTAAGTCCCATAAATTTTTATATGCTGTGTTTTCCTTTTTATTCCGTTCAAAATACTTTCTAATTTCCCTTTTGATTTCTTCTTTGACCCATAGGTTATCAAGAAATATGACTTTGGAGGGGTCAAAACCTACCTTCGGGAACAATGAATACCATTTGGGTGACGGGCACACTAGAAGCCCCAACCTGAGCATTATGTAATCAAAATATTTGTACCTCCTTAATATTTTGAAATTACAAAAAGAAGAAATATGTTACTTAGTTTCCAAATTTGGGGGGATTTTCTAGAAATATTTACATTTTTCATTTCTAATTTAATGCTGTTGTGATCAGATAACACTTTTTATGCCTTTTATGGTTTTTGGACTTGTTCTATGGCCCAGAATACCGTCTTAGCCCAATACTCATTCTTTTTAAGTCCCATGTGTACTTGGCAAGAACGGGCACTCTGTCATTGGGCAAGGTGTTTCGTAAACGTCGTTGAGTCTGCTCGTCAAGTCACCTCTACCCCTGCTGCTCCCGATCACCTTTCTGTCTACTTGTTGGAAGAGTCACTGAAAGAGGCACGAACATTTCTGGGGCATGAACATTTCTGGCTATGTTCTCCCTGTAGTCCCAGCAGGTCTCATTTCGTTGATTTTGAAGCTCTGTTAGCAGGTGCATGAACACTCGGGGTTGTTAAGCTCTCGGATGAACTGAGTCCTTTATCATTATGAAGCTATTTTCTTTACTCCTGGAAATGTTCCGCACTCTGAAATCTACTTTGCCAATGACAGTGTTAACAGGTCCACTCCAGAGCTCGTTTGATCAGTGTCATCATGCTATACCTTCTACTCTTAACCTCATTTGTGCCTTTTCCTTCAGTGATTTCCCTGGACGTGAAATCCATCAGTGCTCCTCAGACCCGCCTCTTAGGGGGTGGGAGAGGATGGCAGAGGGGGCTGGAGGCGGGTCTCTCCTTCCCCCAGGTCAATCAGGCCCTGATAAAACCCCGGCAGGTGAGGCTCTGGTCAGTTTCTCCGGAGGGCAGCTTTGTCAAGAAGAACCGATGCTCTGGCGTAATTCCAAACGGTTCCTTTCTCCTCCCCGTGCTGGAAGCACACAAGGGTTTTCCTCCAATATTCTCTGTGACAGCCTGGTCAAGTTCCAGGAAGAAAAACTCACAAAAATTGTGTAGCGTGGGGCCCATGACTGGGGCCCCATCTCAGGCTCGCCCGCCTGAGCCTCCAGTGTCAATTCCACAATTTGTCTATTACAGTTTAGGTTTTCTTAGCTCAGCCCTGGTTCCTACAGAGACTTCTGCTCCAGTAAGTCGATTGTCTGTATTCATCTATCTGTCTCTCCAATTTGAAGGGCAGCAGTTTGCCCTGTGACCTCACTGCTTTTGAGGATCTAAGGATAGTGGAGAGTTTTTCAGTTTGTTCAGCTTTCCACTTGTTATTAAGATGGAGTGGTGGCTCCCAAGCACCTTACAGGCCAGGCGAGAAACCAGGAGTTCTGTATCTTCATATTTAGTGTGTGTTTCTTGCAGGCACCATATAGTTGGGTCTTGCTTTTATCCAGTGTCAACCTGTCTCTTAACTGGGATACTTAGGCCATTTACATTTAATGTGTTATTGGTCAGTTTAAGTCTATCATCTTGCTGTGTATTTTCTATGTGGCTCATCTGCTTTTCCCTTTTTTCTCTTTCTCTGCCTTCTTTTGGATTAATGAAATTTTTATTACAATTCTATTTTATCTTTTTTCTCAGATTATTAACTATAACTCTTTGCTTTGGAATATATTGGTTGCTTTATGCCTCACAGCATATATCTTTAATTTATCCCAGGCTACCGTCAAGTGTTATCATATCACTTTACGTACAAGAACACTGTGATAGTATATTTCCATTTCTCCCCTCTAAAACTTTGTGCTATTGATGCCATGCATTTTACTTTTATATATGTCATCAACTCCACACATTATTGTTCTTGTTTAGACAATTATCTTTTAAAGAGATTTAAATAATAAAAATGAATCTTACATATTTACCTGTAAAAGTACCGGTCCTAGTACTTTCCACTCCTTTATGCAGATCTATCTTTCCACCTGGTATCATTTTCCCTCTGCCTGAAGGACTTTCTTTAAAATTTCTTGTAGTGCAGGTCCCCTTGTAAGAAATTCTTTCAGCTTTTGTATGTTTGTAAAAGTCTTTATTTTGCCTTTGCTTTTGAAAGATATTTTTACTGGCCATAGAATTCTGTATTGATAGATTTTTTTCTTTCAGCGCTTGAAAGATGGTTGATCCAGCCTCTTCCGGCTTGCATCGTTCCCCATACAAAGTCTGCTGTCATTCTCACTTTTGTTTCACTATGCAAATCTTGCCTTTTATTTTTTGGCTGCTTTTAGGATTTTCTCCTTATCACTGGCTTTGAGCAATTTGATTGGTGTACTTTTTTTCATATTTCTTGTACGTGGTCCTTGTTGAGCTTCTTGAATCTATGGATTTATAGTTTTTATATGTGAAAAATATTTGGCCATTATTTCTTTAAGTGTTTATTTAAGTGTTTTTTCCTGTCCCCATCTCACTCTTCTCCCTCACTTACTCCAATTAAACAGATTAGGCCAAAGTTTTCACAAAGCTCACTGATACTCTGTTAACTTTAATATTCTTTCTGTGTTTTATTCTGGATTGTGTCTATTGCTGTCTTCAAGCATGCTAATTGCTGCTTCTTCAATGTCTGATCTAACAATAATCCATCCAGTGAGTTTGTCCTCTATCTCACACATTGTAGTTTTTATCTCTAGAAGTTTGATGTGGGTCTTTATCGTATTTTCCATGTCTCTACTGACCTTTTGGAACATACAGAATATGGTTACAATAACGGTTTTAATGCTCTCATCTGCTAATTCTCACATTCGTGTGGTGATTTATCTCCTCATTATGGGTTGTGTTTTCATGCTTCTTTGCATGCTTGTTAATTTTTTATTGGATTCTAGACATTGTGAATTTTATATTGTTAGATATTGGACTCGAGCTTTTTCTGAGATGCTGCTAAGTCTCTTGGAAACAGTTTGGTCCTTTAGGGTCTTGCTTTTAAGATTGTTTGGGCAGAATTGGAGCAATGCTCAGCCCAGTGCTAATTATTTCCCACTATTGAAATAAGGTACTTCTGAGAACTCTTCCCAGTGCCCAGGAATTCTGAGACTTTCCAGCCGTGCTGCTGAGAATAGGCACGATCCCTGGCCCTGTGTGAACCCCAGGCCTTATTAGTTCTAAGCCTTTCGACGGTTCTTTCCCCACTCAGGTGGTTTCCTCATACCCACGTGATGCTCAGTCCTCAACTGAGTCCTCAAAGGGACCCTCTGTGGATGTCCACAGTTCTCCCTGCGTGTGACTCTCCTCTGTGGTACTCTGTCCTGGAAACTCTCACCACCTTGGTCTCTTCCTCAACTCAGGGAGTCCACTGCCTGGACTCCTTCTTGCTCTGTGGCCTGGAAGTCTGCCCAGCAGTAGCTGGGACAACTGCAGGGCTCGCCTCATTTGTTTCTCTTACCATACTTCATTGCCTGATGTACAGGAAATGAGAGCTGATTTTTCATATATATATATGAAATATATATATATATATGAAATATATATATATATGAAATATATATATATATATATATTTTTTTTTTTTTATGAGACAGAGTCTCTCTCTTTTGCCCAGGCTAGAGTGCCGTGGCATCAGCCTAGCTCACAGCAACCTCAAACTCCTGGGCTCAAGCGATCCTTCTGCCTCAGCCTCCCGAGTAGCTGGGACTGCAGGCATGCGCCACCATGCCCAGCTAATTTTTTCTCTATATTTTTAGTTGTCCGATTAATTTCTTTCTATTTTTAGTAGAGATGGGGTCTTGCTCTTGCTCAGGCTGGTTTCGAACTCCTGAGCTCAAACGGTCTGCCCGCCTCGGCCTCCCAGAGTACTAGGATTATAGGCGTGAGCCACTGCGCCCGGCCTGATTTTTCATATATTTTTATCTATTTCTCGGTTGTTGCAGGTGGGAGGGTAAATCCAACTCACTTTACTCCATCTTGGCTGGAAGGAGACGTCTCAATTTTATTTACCTGTATTTAACTTTAATTCAAATAACCACATGTGGCTGGGGCTGCCAAATTGGGCAGCATAGCTCAAGATCGGGGGCTCTCTGGGGACAGGACCCTTGCTGGCCTGGCTCCCTCTGGGTGCCCCAGCCACTGGCACAGCCAGGGTGTGCAAGAATGTTTGTTTAGTGAACATTCACAGGACAAGTGTAATGATGTTAGCCCTGGAGCTCCTGGAGATGGTCCCCACAGTCCTCCCTCCCAAGCACTGCAGCCAGTCGTTTGCTCCCTCTGCTAGAGGAGTCCCCAGAACCCAGGGCCTCTTGCGTCCAGGGAGGCTCTGCTATCCCTCATACCCCATCTCCCGTCACTGTCCCTCCCAAGAGATCTCACATGTCCTGCTGCCCCCAGCGCCCCAGCGCCTGCCCCCCGGCATCCCTCCCTCACCATGCTTAGACCCAGGGCCCCTGAGTTTTAAACCCAGAGCAGTGAGACCCAGCCTGGCAGTGGTCCTGCCCTTTGTGACTTAGGAAGAAAGCCTTCCACAAGGCTGCAGGTCCCAAGTCAAAAATGAACAAAGGACTTGAATGGATATTGACGCACATAAGGTACACGAATGACCAGCAGGCACGGGACAAGATGCTCGCCGTTACTGGTCATTGGGGAAATGCACGCCAGAGCCACGGTGAAGCACCACCTCGCACCTGCTGGGACAACTACAGTTCAAAAAGCAGGAACTTGGTGCCGGTGAGGCCGTGGAGAACGGCGACCCCTGCACGCCACTGACAGTCACTAAAGTGGCACAGCTGCTGTGGCAAACAGCTTGGCAGCGCGTCCAGAGTTTAACTATAGAATGGCCAGGTGACCCCATAATCCTACCCCTAGTCACATACCCCAGAGAAAGGAAAGCAGGGTCTTGAGAGACATTTGTATGCCCCCGTTCACAGCAGCGTTATTTGTAATGGCCGAAAGGTGAAAGCTGCCAAAGCCACCAGCAGATGAGTAGCTCAACAAAATGTGGCTCATGCCACGCGGTGGAATATGGTGGAATATCATCCACCACAAACAGGAATGAAATTCGGATATATGCTACAACATGGATGGGACTTAGGAATATTATCCTAGTGAAATAGGCCAGACACACAAGGACAAGTGCTGTACGATTCCACCGACAAGAGGTCCCTGGAGCACCGGGATTCACAGAAAGCAGAACAGAGCCTGCCAGGGCCAGGGCAGGCAAAGGGGAGTCGCTGCGCGATGCGGACAGAGTTTGGGGGATGATGAAGCGGTTTGGGTGTAGACAGTGGTGACGGCTGCCCAACACTGTGAATATTTAATGCCACTGAATTGTCACAAATGGCTGAAATGATAAGGTCCACGTATCTTTGAACACAAGGAAACGGGCTGGAGGTGTTCGGCCCATAGGGCGGGCGGCTTCCGGCCATGTGTGGGCCTGGGGCTGCCCTCGTGGAGCTGCCAGAGGGGCGAAGTCAATGTTCTCGGCCTCTGAGATGTCCACGGGGGGGCGGGGTGGGGGCTTCGCGCACCTCTGTGACTCTCCCTCGGCTGCGGCTCGGCGCGTGTCTCCCCAGGAGCATACATTCCCTGAGTGTAAGCAGAGCTGCCCGAGGCTAATCGCTCCTGAGCGCCCACGTTTTAGAGGGAAGCAGAGGCCTGCTGGGGGGGTGGACGCCGCAGGCGAGGTGCCCCCGGTCAGGGCTGCAGGAGGGCGGGTGGGAGGGGACTGTCCCTCTGCACGTGGCTTTGGCTGGTTTGACAGCTTTTCACCAGATGAAGATGGTCCCTCTGCTCAGCCTTGTCTCACCACTGCCCACCCCCACGGCCTCCCAGCCCCATCCCGCCTGGATCCCCCACCTGGGTCCCCCGCCTGCATCGCTGAGGGTGGCTTTCGCTCCCTGGGGCCCTCAATTCTCTCACCCACCCACAGCAGTGGCAGACACAGCGCCCCTCTGCCCTGTGTCAGGTCGAATTTGCCCAAACTCAGGGCTGGCCAGAGGGCCTGCCCATGGCGACAACCCTGCTGAAGGCGCCAACACACAAATATGTGCACACGGAGACAGACACACAGATACACATATGCACGCAGAGATGCACACACAGGCACACGGAGAGACAGACACAGACACCGACATACGTGCACACAGACGCACACAGAGATACATGCACACAGAGACAGACACGCAGATACATGTACGCAGAGATGCACACGTACACATACGTGCGTGCATGTGTGCACACACACCAGCAAACCCAGGCATCCAAGTGCTTTCTGCATCCGCGCCCACAGCCTCCTTTGGAGGGGATGCTCTGCGCCCCTCGGGTCACCAGCCCCTGCTAAGCCGGCAGCAACTTGTGCAGTCACACCGGGGCTGCCACCACCCCCCCACCCCCCCGCGGGAGAGCACTGCTGTGGCCCAGCCCCAGGGGCTGCCAGGATTAAGTCTGAAATTACCTTCCCAGGAGCCTCCTGGGCTACGTCCCCAAGTCCCTGATGTGCCAAGGACTCTCCCCTCGAAGCCCCCTCCCCTCTCGGGGCCGCCAGCACACCCGGCCACAGGCAGCTCCACGGACGGGGCCACGTCTGACTCCTCTTGGTCCCCCGGGCCCAGCGCGGGTCCGGCCTACCTGCAGTCAGAGTGGATTTCCACCCACCCCACACGCCTTCCGCGGGGCGGGTGCCGCACCTGTCCGCGCACGGCAGGGCCCGCCACCTCTGTGCGTCCCCTCTTCCCTGCCTCTCCCTCCCCCAGGGCCCAGCCTCACCCCACACCGCCACTGGGAGCCCCGTGCCGCGCAGCCGGTCCACACCCTCCTTCGCTACTTCTTGGTTTAAAAGATGCTTCACTGCCAACATTTCTAAGCAGATTTCAGATCAAAGCCCTGATTTCTGGCTCTTCCTGACACGTTGGAGGCCCCAGCCACGCTGGGCCACTCCTGAAAAATCACCCTCTGCCCCGGCCTGGGCCCCGTCCCCGCACTCTCTCGCCCCGCTGGGCTCCTGAGGGCCCCTGAGTCCGCAGCTGCCTCGGGACGGGGCGGAGGGGGGCGCAGCAGCTCTTGCATCCCTGTGGAACTCGGCCTGGGAGGAGGGGCGTCCACTCCAGTGGTGACCCCAGCCATGAGCTGCAGCCAGTGACAGCAAGGCCCAGAGTTCCTGGGGACGCCACGCAACGGGCAGCCCCGTGAGAGGCCAGCAGCAGAGGGCCGGGCCTGGCGAGTCAGGGAAGAGCCTGGGAGGCAGCTGGAGCCACAGGACAGACAGGAGGTGGCTTCAGGGGACACGGTGGCCTCGGCAAGCCTGTGGGGCAGGAGAGGAAGCCACCAGGGTGCTGTGGGCAGACCCAGCATGAGAGATAGGTTCAGTCCTCCCAGCCATCTGATCCTGCCCGTTTTTAGGATGGAAACACTGAGGGTCAAGGACGTGTGCATTTTTCCAAGTTCCCCGGCCAGCAGAGCCAGATCGGAAGGCGGTGGGTGGCCCCGGACCCTCCTCGCCACACAGGGTGCTGTTCCAGGCCCCTCCGGAGGTCAGGGGAGGAGGAGGAGGCCCGAGAGGGGCAATCTGCTCTGTCCTCCCACACCCACCCCACCAGGGCTCCTCTGGCCTCCTTTCTCCACTGCTGTGAAACTGCAGGTGGGATCGGTGGTCTCTGGGCCCCGCCCACTCCTGGGGACACGGCCTCTCCTGACCCGCCCGGCTCTGTGGCCACGGTGCACCTGCTGCTGGCAGAACATCCGGGCTACACCCTGCCCACCCCCCGGGCAGGGCCAGAGGTGGGAGCAGAAGCTTTTGTGGGGGCAGCAGGTGTGTGACACCAATCTGGGGGGCTGAGAGAGCCCCTCAAGGGGAGCGATGGGCCCAGGATTTGTCCTAAAAGGAATTTCTGGCCCCAGGCATTTCCCCAAGACCTGGAATCCCGGGGTCCCTGGACACTCTGCCCCCACCACCCTACATCGCCAAACAGAGGCGCGGCAGTCAACCCGGGGTTAATCTGAGCCCGGATGCAGACCCCAGGCAGAGCCCCCTGGCCGAGTCGGCTGCCCAGTGCCAGCCAGGCGGAAGGGCTGCTGCAAACTGCGGCGAGCATCTGCGGGGCGTGGGTGTGACCTGAAGGGGAGGGGAGGAGAGAGGGGCTGGGAATGCAGGGGGCAAAGCCCGCCTCTGCGTGGTGGCCTTGGTGGGCCTGAGCAACCCGCCCCAGCCCGCACTCCCTGAGCCCAGAAGGCCCCCAGCAGCTCCTCAGCCACAGGCCCCCACGCCCGTCAGAGTCCGCGTCCTCAGAGGCCTTGGTGAACACTGAGAACGAATGCACCGGCGAGCGAATGAATGAATGAGCAGATGGGCGGGGGGATGAGCTGCCTGACCCCAGGACCCCCAGGCCAATCCTTCAGCCAGAGCAGGGTCGCCCCTCCCTCACCAGCCACTAGCAGGAACATCGCTGGGCTGCCCACCCCCCCTTGCCAGGTGCTCCCCCCGCCTCCCACAGAACGCCAGCCTGCCCCGCCACCGACGCTGCCCTCCACCACCCCCCCTGCTGCACTGCGACCCTGGGGACCCCCATCACCCCCAGCAGACAGGCCCTCGGGGGTCAGCCCAGGCCTCCTGAGTCAACAGGACCCATCGCTTGGGCCCCACTCCCATCGCCCACGCTGGGGGCCACTACTTCACACCCCTCACCACCACCCCCGGCCCCACCCAGCCGCTCCCCTGCGGGCTCCCACTGCCCCACACCCCAGGGCTGCCCAGCCGCCCCCCAAGCCTTGCTCACCTGGTCCCTCCCTGCCCAATGGCATCCTCCTCTCTGCTGGGGGAGTCGGGCCCAGGTGCTCCCTGAACCCAGGAGGCCTCCCTGGCCCACACACTCTGCCGCCAAGCGTCACGTGGAAACCCAGTGGTTAGAGGTGAGGAGAAGGTGGACTTCAGGGCCAGCCACGCCTGGCCCCAGTCCAGCCCCACCTCTGTCCTGCTGGTCACGCAAGGTGGCAGGTCCCTTCCCACCTCTGAGCCTCAGTTTCCCCACTGGAACTGCAAGTAGCAGACCCCCAGCCCGGGGTTGGTGCTGTGGCCCGTGCCAGGCAGGTGCACCCTCAGCAGCACTGCACAAGGAAGGAGGTCACCCCCGGACACCCAGCCCCCCAAGAGCAGGACCTCTGTCGCCACCAGGACAGGTGCCCGTGTGGCCTGGACCGGGGAGACGGGCCACCCCCGGCCTCCCCCTCCCAGCCGCATCTACCCCTCAGGAAAGGGTCCCGTGGGCACAAATTCCCCAAAACGAGCCTTGAGGGAGTGCCTGGTTCATTTCAGCTTCGAAAACATTAAATCACCAGAATGTCCTTTTCTGTCTGCGTAATTTAATTTGCTTTATGAAACTAAAATGCAGGTCACAACCTCGCTGCTTATCCCGGTGGGTGCAGGGAGCCGCGTGGAGTCACGGACTGCGGCTGCTGCCCCATGCCTCTGCTGGCCCAGCCCACAGCCCCTCGGCCACATCAAGGACTGAAGGGGACAGCCGGGCCCAGGGCCACCTCCAGGGCTGAGACCACATATGAGGAGGAGCCTGCCTGGGCCCTGAAGGTGGGGGATTAATTAATGGGGGTGATGACGATCCCGGACCCAGGACAGTGCCGGTGGAGACGATGTCTCGGGGAGAAAGAGTGGGAAGCTGGAGCCCTGGGGGCTGGACTGTTTGCTGCACAACAGAACTTCCCAGGCCTGGAGGCACCTGTGGGGGAGGGGAGAGCCCCCTGGGACACCCCCGGGGCCAGGGGGACGAGGACGGCCAATGCAGAAACCAGGAAACCCAGAGAAAGTCCGTGCTGGGGCCGAGCCTGGGGCTGGCCACCTGCTCTTCAGAACACAAAGTGACACTAGGGAGGAGGCCGCACCGCCTACAGCTGGGCGCGCTGAGGTGTCCCCTCACTGGTACCCCCACATCTCTCCTGCCCCCACCAGCCTCAGCCTCCTCTACGTCCTGTCTGCCTCACGTGACCAGGAAGAGGACCACGTGTGTCCGTGTGAACCGGGAAGTGCCATCTGTGGGCAGGGACAGGGGCTCCAAGGACCACCCACTGTCCTGGGCCTGAGCAGCCACCCTGCGCTCCCCACCCAGTGGTCGGCTCACCTGCCACACTGGGCGGGGGCCGGCGGCTGCTCACACCCTCGTGTGACGTGAGAGGCTGGAGCCCGCGGTGCACACCCCGCCCCAAAGCCACTCTGCGCCCAGAGCCCCACGGTGTCTGCTGCTCCGGGCCCCTCCCAAGCCCACCCTCATCCCTCCCACCCCCGACCCAGCTTGCCCACCTGCCGCGCCGCAGCAGAGCAGACCGGGAGCGGCCATGGGGGCCCCAGCATGCCTCTGGCTGGCAGGAACGCAGGGTCAGGGGACACGACTAATTATGGCTCAAGGATAAAGACAGGCCAAGCAGCTGTGCCCCATGGAAGGAACGCTGCCCTCAGAGACAGATTTCCTAACTCGGGGCCGCCGAGATGCATTCTTTGACATTTATGAGGCCCGCGCTCCCCATAAACCAGATTCCAAAGAGGCTGACAGCTGGCCTGGTCCCCAGAACGGGGGCTGCGGGGCCCAGGTGCCCGTGGCCATTTATGATGGGAACATTTGCGCTTGTCTGCTGCGGGGAAGCTCCCATCAGAATCTCCCAACCGCCCCGAACAGCTCCGGGGCCGGATGGCGGAACTGGGCACAGCCCAGCTCACTCAGCACCTGAGAAGAGTGGGGGCGCGTCCCTTCAGCAGCCAAGGGGACAGAGGCCAGAGGAGGCCGGGAAACTGCCAAGGCCAGGAGCCCGCGGTCGCCAACACTCTGTGCCTGACACTCTCTGTACCCGGCGCAACCGCCGCCCCCCTCCTGACCACATGGCCCGGGGCCGGCTCCACTGTGCAGTCAAATAACAATAATCATAAAACAGGAGAAAACCCCAGCGGTGGACAGCGGTGCTCTCGAGGGGCGGTGGCTTTTTCCTTCCTCGTCAGTATTTTCCTCTCTTTCCTGCAGGGACCACACATTACTGTGCAACAGGCAAACGTCTGCGTCGGTGACAGCAGCTGGCGATTAGGACCTACTCTTCCACAGAAGACAACTAGATCAAATTTGTTTAATCTTCTTTAAAGCATAAAAGAGCAAATCAGATAATAAGAATTCGAATTCATTGCTAGGCCAAAACCTCAGAAGAGGCAAGACCCCCACCACCACCGCCCCACCATGAGGTGAGCCCCAAAGTTAGAGCTGCTTTTGCCTTAAAGGCCTTGGCAGGCTGAGCAACCACCGCCCCCCGAACCAGCCCCTGGACGGCAGGCGCGGGGACCAGCGTGGCTGGGCTGGCTGCAGGCGTCCCTTCCCCACGCTCCACGGCACGCTGTTGGGACTTGGAGTCAGCCTGGTGGGGATGTTTGCACCACGGGAATCTGTAGGTGCCACAGATCGGACTTTTTCCCCTGACGAGCCAGGAGTTCGGTATTTACCCGCACAGCATTTGGGAACTGCAGAGTCAAAGCCCCAAGTTGTTGAGAGATCAGGTTCTGACGCTGCCCCAACTCTAACCCCAAAGGCCATACCCTTAGGCCAAGGGTGACCCGGAAGTAAATCAATCCCTGCACTGGATGGGCTTATGGTTTGTGATAGGAGCCTCAGCGGTCCTGGTCTGGGGACTGTCAAGACTTGAACTTCACCTAAAACACCAACAGTTCCAGATGGGCCGTGCCCCGCCGGGCCCCTGGAAAAGGCAAACTGACCGCGTGGTCAGAGAAAGGCGCTATCGTCCTGAGGCCCGAATGTCCTCACAAGCACTTTCAGACACTGTCTCCAGCACACAAAGGTAACTACACACGGCGAAAGCAAAACTCCAAGATCAGGAGCAAAAACGAAAGGCAACGGAAGCAGAGGCACGAAGACTCGAGGTTGGAATTACAAGCAAAGGTATAAAATAACGAGGCTCATCACATCAACCACAAAAAAATTAGGAAGTTTCGCTCCTGGGAAGCCCCTGCAGTGAGTGCAAAGACACCCCCACAACGGGGGAGGTTCAGCCAGCAAAGGCCTCGTGCCAAGGATGTGTGGGGAACGGGGACCATCCCCCAGAAATAGAGAAACACGCAAACATGGCCAAAATCACCACGGAGAAAATGCGCACATCAAACAAACATAAAAAGATGCCCGACCTCACTCCAAGTCAAGGAAACGCCCAATAAAACCGTAACTCTCTGTCCACCACACTGCGAAAATCGTAAATCCCAACAACGCTCAGTCTGGCATGTCGGGAAGTCAGTGGACACGACGCTTCGAAAACAGATCGGGTGGAGCGCAGGGGTTTGTAGGGTGTGATAACGTCAGAGTGGGTACATGACGTCAGACACTTGCCAAAATCCATAGCATGTCCCATGCAGCAGTGGCTCCCAATGCAAACTTTGCATATCGTCAATAATGAGTATCAGTACTGATGCCTCGGGTGTGACAAAGACCCCACACTAACACCGCATATTCATAACCCGGACACTGCTGGGGGAGGGGCAGATGGGGACTCTGCACTTTTTGCTCAATTTGCTCAATTTTTCTGTAAACTTAAAACTGCTCAAAATAATTAAGTCTACTAATTCAAAACAAAACAAAACCAAAACAAGAGAAAGACAGATTGGCATTATCTAAGAGTGTCGAAGATAAGCACAGCCCGAGACCCTGCAGTTCCTCTCCAGGGGGAGGATCTTAGAAAACGTGGGCGCGCACAGGAATGTTCGCAGTAGCTCTGGTCGCCCCGCATCCCAACTCCCCATCAACAGCAGGATGAGCGGGTTGACCGTGGCGAGCTCGTCCATGAACACCACTTGGCCCTGCGAGCCGATGGACTACTGTGGGGAAACTGAGAACCCCCCAAACCCCAGAGATACTCCCTGTCCACGTGACGGAAGATGTGTGGCTGGGCGTGGCGGCACCCCGGCAGGTGAGATAACGGAAACAGAGGTGTGCTCAAGTCTAATTCTGTTTACAGAAACTCGCAGGCGGGAAGCTGAGCGCACGTGTCAGGCCGCTGGCGCAGAGGCGTCGCCCACATGGGGAGCAGCAGGAGTGACGGCCGCGGGGAAGGAGATGGGTCCACCCACAGGGAGGGGCTGCAGCCGGGCTTGGGGCTGGCAGGGCCGTGCCCCGAGATGGGGACGGTCGCGGGCACGCGCTATGTGGTTACTTGGTACACTGTGCAGTTACGACTCATGCGCCTGTCTGTTGGTGTGTTGCATTTGACAATAAAACAAGCATTAGAGGTAAGAGTGGACTTTGTTCTCTCATTTGCTTTTTTCTGCTTAACTCAGGTGCAAATCGCCAGCCACTGTCCAGCTCTGGTCCCAGCGGCCCAGACTGCCACAGCCTCGGGCACCTCTGGCCGCAGCCGCCCATGCCCATGCCAAGGCTCTCACCCCACGTCACCCAGGCCAGGTAGTGTCCTCCCGGGGGAGCTGCCACCTCACTGCCGCTTCCTGCCTCCCCGGTGCAGAAATAACCCTGGTGTCAGCCACCCCCACGTGTGTCTGGGCTTCCCTCCCAACGCACGCAGAGAGAAGCTGAATAATGGGGTGTCACCATCATCCCAGGGGTCCCACCGCTCTGCCAGCCCCGACAGCAGGATCCCTGCGTGGCCAACAGGAAGCAGCAATCGGGCCCTGCCGCGCTGATCAATAATCAATCTGGACGTTGAAAAGCATTTTCTTTGCCTGACAGGGAGGGGATCGCTGAAGTTGCCGGGAGCCCTGGGGTCGTTCTTCTCCTTCCTCCTCCCGCGGGGGTAGGGGAAGAGCCTGGGGCTGCCGGCGGGGGTGGGCTTCTCACTGCCCTTCTCTCCCATGCCAAGAGCCGCAACAGACACCACCACCCCCAGCCCCAGCCCCAGGCCCCTGTCCCCCGCAGGATGCCTCAACCCGCCCCTGCCGCCCTCAGCACCCAGCTCGGAGGCCACCTCCACCCGAGTGCCAGGCTCTCCCCAGCACCCCCAGGGTGGCTGTGTGTTCTCCAAACGCCCACCCAGCCTGCCGGCGGTGCCCATGGCCCTCCCTACACCCATGCCGTGGTCCGCCGACCCATCTGAAATAACTTGGGCATTGGAGGTCACTTTGGGGCCACCAGCTTGAGCCAAAGGGCTTGAGACACGTCATCAAGATGCCCAGACACCCGGCCAGCTTGCAATAAACCCACTAACCCCAGGCTTCTCACCTGGGCCCTGTCCTGCAGGATCTACAACCTCGAGCCCACATGTGGCTTTGGTCTTTGAAAAATACCTGGTGGCATTCCCCAGAGCCCACCCAGTCCCAGCCCCAGCCAGTCGGAAAGGGTAGGAGCAATTGCTCCTTATACGGAAGGTAAACTGAGGCCAGAGGAGAAAGCTCCTCCGAAGACAGCACTGCAGGGTCCCCAGGGTATGTCCAGCCAAGCCAAGGAAACCTGCCCCTTGCTGGAGGAGGAGCCGACGTGACTGCTGCAGCCCCCGCCCCCCGCGGAGGAGTGGCTGCGGTGTGGGCAGAACTCACAGGGCATCCAGCAAGGGGCCACTCGGTATGGAGCAAGTGCCACCACACCCCATGGGGCCTGGAGGGCAGACTTGGCCCAGCCCCTGCTCAGGCCGGGCTGTCTCTCTCCTCGCTGCAGCTGACGCCTGGCGCTCCCAGAGCCCTTCTGTCCTGGAGGCCCCCACAGCCCTGGCTCCAGCCCTGGAGAGGTCTCCCCTCCCCACTGCTGCCGCCTGTAACTCACAGATGGCCTCAGCACCTGGGTCACTGACTGGTAGGGGCTGAACTGTGTCCCCCAAAATTCATATGTTGAAGCCCTGATCCCCTGGACCTTAGAACGTGACTGTGTTTCGGGACAGGGACTTTAAAGAGCTGATCAAGTTAAAATGAGGTCGCTAGGGTGGGCTGTGATCCAATCTGACTGGTGTCCTCACAAAAAGAGGGGACTAGGACACAGACAGGCACAGAGGGACGACCACAAGAGGACACAGGGGAAAGGCGGCTGTCTGCACGCCAAGGGGAGAGGCGGAAGGGGCCTGCCTGCCTCCTCACGCCCCTCGCCACCAGCGGACCCCACAGGAGGCACCACAGCTCCACGCCTTGACCCTCGAGCTGTCCCCTTGCAGCCCGCCCGCCCACCCCGCAGGCCTGGCTGGAGCAGGCGGCACCCAAAGCTCTGGTGGTGGGGAGACACGTGTGCCCTGGGTCCCACAGACAAGCGCCAGCACGTGGAGCCCAGGGGGCTGAGCCACTCGGCCCAGGACCCCACTGCAGAGCCAGTAGCCAGATGAGCAGCCCCCATCACAGGCTGGACTTGGGGGGTCAATAGAGGCAAGTATGGAATTAGCGTTATCAGATCTCTCTGGGCTGGGAACAAAACCACATGACCTGACAAGGTGATGACACTGAAAATGATGACAATGACAGGGAAAATAACTGTCATGACAATGACCATGGTGATGACCATGGTGATGGGATGTGATGGTGATGATGGTGATGGTGATGATG
>RJWJ010029939.1:0-20280 GCA_004363605.1 Indri indri | reverse complement strand
CCCCAAATCCCTAGAGGATAAAGAGCCTGGCCCTCGGGTGCTAACCACGCCCCATCCTCTGTCCTGGACTGTCCAGCCACAGACACTGCCCTGCAAACATCCCTATGACCTCCTCCGTGTCTCGCTAAACATGCTTATATTTTTCCCCTAAGCCACTCAGTCTGTGATAACTTGTCACAGCGGAAAAAGAAAATGTCTGGAAATAAGAGAAAGAGGATTGCTGCTGTAAAATATAACTAGAAGTATGGACGTACTTTGGAATTAGGTAAGAGATAGAGGTTGGGAGAATTCTGAGAAACCTGGTAGAAAAGCCTGGATTGTTAGACCTGCTGTGGGTAGAAATGTGGATGCTAAAGGCTCTGCTGGGGCTCAGCAGGGAGTGAGGAGGTGGCAGGGACAGCTGTGCTGTCTCAGGAGCACCCAGTGCGGCACAGACAGACTGATGGGGGACACACGGCCGCTAAAGATGTTCCTGTTCTACTGGAGAGAGCTCATGATGAATTAAGGAGACAGTTTTGGAGACCGTCAGAGAGGGGATCATTGTCACATAGTGGGAGGAAGCCACGTTTCAGAAAAATCTGAAGAAAAAGAAACTGTCAGGATCAAAGGGAAATATAAAAAGGACAGCGAGGGTTCCGCTGTCACAGGTTCCCGGATCCGGAACCCGCGGAGATGGGAACCCCCCGCCCCGCGACCCGCCCCGCCCGGCTCCTCCCGCTGAGGCCAGAGCAAGGACGCTGGGGACAGAGGCAGGACGCTGGGGACAGAGCGGCCCGGGGCGGGTGCGGGATCCAGCCTCGGGCCAGAAGAGCGCTGCTGCCGCCTGGCGGCCTGGGAGTGACAGCCAGTTGCACCAAAGTCCCAGCCACACCCTGCTCGGCAAGTAAGAACAAACCCAAACCCTCGCATGTCACCTGAGAAGCAGAGTCTCTCTCCCAGTCCCCTTTTCCTTTTCCTGTCCCCGTTGTTGCGATTTCTCTCCCAGAGATCCCCCGGGCTCCCCACACCGGAGAGAAATGCAGTGGCTTGGCCAAGGAAGACAGGGGGAGACACAGAGGAGGGCTGCCCCAGGGTTTCGAGATCCCCCAAGGCAAGAGTCAAGGGACAATTATCTGCCTCTAAGTCAGTCTCCAAAATGAAACTTAAATCCAATTAACTGGCCATGGGGCAGGCAATTGAAAAGAGAATAATAAAAAAGATGAGAATGGTAAGATTTAAGAGAGATTTCTTTTCAGTGTAATGAAAATGTGTTACTTACGGTGAATTGGTTATAAAGACACTCCTTATAGGAAGAAATCGCAAATTCGGATGACGGCCTTGGACAGGGACAGCAGCGGGTGTCTGCTGTGGTCGGAATCGACAAAGGCTGGAGAGGTTCGGTGACTCATTTAAAAAGACGATTTATATACATGGGATACATCTCCGCTGGGCCCCCAATAAACCCTAGAGATTGAAAAGAAAGTGAATTCCGGTGGATACGCCGCAAACTGCCTTCATGCTCCATTGATCTTCCCCCGTCTATTTTTACTCACACTGCCTTTTTAGTAAAAACGTGATGTAACCAAGCTACAGAGATCTGAAGAAAAATAAAATATGAGGGTCAAAAGAAAATATAAAAATATTAATATGAGAATGGTAAGATTTAAGAGATATTTACTTTCGGTGTAATACAAATGAGTTCATCTCAGTGATCTGGTTATGAAGGCCCCGATATGAAAGAAATCTCGACTTTGGATGGCGGAACTGAAAAGGATAAAAAGCCTGCTGCTTCTCACACTCTTACGCCTCCTCCCACTCCCTTCACAGGCCCGGTTTCTACAGGGCAGCCGCGGGTTGAACCGCAGCAACTCTGGGAACCTCCCCTCCCTGCCCAGAGTGGGCGAGACTCCACGCACCTCCCCGGCACAACCAGAGGCCCCAGGGGTGGGGAGACGTCCTCCCACGATCACATCAGGTGGTGATTGTGGGGGACCTAAGTACTGGATAACCACAGGACAGGGATGGGGTCTCCCGCTTTAATCCGCTCTCCAGAGCCAAGGACAGGGACCGTTCTGAGGTGGGTACAGCCCCCGTGTTTGTTGAATAATAGCTGAAGGGCTCTTGGTGCCCGGGGCAGGCTCCAGGATTAACTGACCAAGTGGCTGCATCCCACTGCGGGACACCAAAGGGACAGAAGCTTTGTGCAGATCACCTGGGACGTGGGAAGTGGAGCCCAAGGAGTTTCCAGGACACCCACTTGGGCTCCACCCACAGCCCTGAGGCCGGGACCCAGGAGGCCTTGTCCAGTCCTGAGGGTGGGTCAGGGTCTGGCCACTAGGGGGAGACAAACTCTGTGACCCAAGGAGGACTGACTCCCACTCTGAGCGCCGCCCTTGTTAAACAGTAGCCTTGGCAGGGGGCGGATTTGCATGGAGGCCGATGCCCTACCCAGGCCTGTGCTAAGGGGATAAGAGGCTTGGGGGCCCCGGCTCAGCTGAGGGCCTGAAGGACCCAGCACTGCAGTGTCTCCATCGTGGCCTGGGCTCCTCTGCCCCTCACCCTCCTCGCCCTCCTCCCAGGTCAGGGTGGGCAGCCGTCACTGCCTCTACAGGGACAGCCACCTCCCAGCCCCCAGCCCCCCACCCCTGCCCTTTCTCCTCCAACGCCTCACCGCTGCTCCCCAACTGGAGCCCTAATGGGGATCTGTGTTTCCAGGGTCCCTCTCCCAGCCCATGCTGACTCAGCCGCCCTCTGCATCTGCCTCCCTGGGAGCCTCGGCCAAGCTCACCTGCACCCTGAGCAGCGGCTGCAGCGGTTATGCTGTAGACTGGCACCAGCAGAGCCCAGGGAAGGGCCCCCGGTTCGTGATGCGAGTGGGCAGCGGTGGTGTTGTGGGATCCAAGGGGGATGGGATCCCTGAGCGCTTCTCAGTCTCGGGTTCAGGCCTGGATCGGTACCTGACCATTCGGAACATCCAGGAGGACGAGGCTGACTACCGCTGTGGGGCAGACCACGGCAGTGGGAGCAGCTCCGCGTACTCCGCAGTGACACGGGCAGGGGGGGAAGTGAGACGAAAACCTCCCGGCTGATCCGCCCTGTCCCCACCTCCCTCTATTGGCCTGACTCCCAGTTCAGAGGGGGTGTCTCCTAACCCTGCCTTGACAGCGTTCATCTTCCTGGGTATTTTGGGATTCTAATTCCCAGCAAATTGTTCCCCTGCGCGCAAATAGTTCCTCAGCAGTTCTGGGACCATTTATAAGTTTGTACATAGACATCTGTGGTTGCTGCTCCTTACCCAGCCCCTGATGGAATTGTGGTTTCCAGGTTGTGGAGCTATTCGCAGGTGCAGTCATAGCACAGTTACCATCCCCAACTCCTGTCACCTTTGTCTGCATTCAACATTTGTGACCTGCCCACACAGTGATGGGCACTGACTATGTCCCTGGGGACACAAGGCCTCCACCCTGACCCATAGAGTCACGTGTGCACACGTGATCCACGTGGACTTCGCCCAGCTCCCATCACCTCCACATGCGCGGAGCTCTCGTGACGCACGTGCCTGGCTGCGTTAGCGACAGAGAGAGGAAAAGAACTGGCACACACACAGGACGGGAGAACCCGAGCCTGCTCTGCGCCTGAGGCTTTGGGAGAGACCCCTACTGCTCTCCACAGAGTGAACTGGTTCACTTGCAGGGAGAACGCTCTGGTGAGAAGCACTCTGCAGTGCTTTTCTGATGCGAAGTATCTCGACTGAGGTCAAATTTCACAGGCTAAGGGCACAACCCTACACAAGACTGCTCCTACTGCAGACACCAGCCACAGCAAGTGCCTGGTTTCCAGACATTAAGCCTTGGGGCCCCTGAAGACATTGAAGATGGGCCTGTGACCAGCAGGGGGCGCTGTGGACCATCCAGGCTCACAGCTGGGTGAGCCCACCTGCCTCAGGCTGGCAGAGGCTGAGCTGCCCTCGGTGCTCACTGCTGACACTCTGAGGCCTGGTGCTCTCAGGGCTGGACAGAGGCTCCTGGGCAGGGTCCTGTGCATGTTCCCAACCGCTGCTCCCTCCACAACCCTCCTGGGCTCATACGCAGAGCACACCCCTCCCTCAGCCTCCTCTGTCCCTGGGTCCTCTCTCAGGCTCCTGAATCAGTGGCCAGGTGGAATCTGAGGGATCCCAGAAGGGTGGAGGTAAATTGGCACGAGCAGCCCCTTCTTTGCCCTGGGGGCAGCAGGAGGACAAGACAAGCCTGGGCAGCCCAGCCTCACTGTGGGGCCTCAAGGAGGGGCTGTGCCCACGTGGCCTGTACTCCTCTCATCCCCAAGTCTCGGTCTGTCTTTATGGAGACAATGAGCAGATCTCCCTTTCTTACTCATCCTCCAATGCAAACAGAATCATTTCCTCCCCAGAAGCACATGCAGCCCTCCAGGTTGCTGGGTGGGATGAAAAAGACAGCAGACGTCCCATATGTGTGGCCTGCTTCCTGGCCCCTACATGTCCCTGTCCTTGGCCCAGTCTTTATTGGTCATTGCCTGGACTCTGAAATTTGAGGGAAGTCGACCTTCTCTCTGCCTTGAGATTGCACTCTTCAGGAGCTCCTAATTTTCCAGGTACAGGGTGACCGCTCCATGTTAAGGAGGTGGCTCTCAGACCCATCCTGGGGTCTCTTCCTCCGATTTAGGCTGATGAATTCTAATGCTTTCCCTCTATTTCTTTGGTTGATGTGATGTTGGATAAATACATTTTTCATAGATGTGAACATTATAAATCCTTTCCCCACAAAGCTCTAGCAAATAAACTTGTTGGGGACCCAATGCAGGTAAAGTAAGGGTATTTTACTGTGGCAGGAGAGGAGCTCCTCTAAGGAAGTGGAGTTCAGTGTATACTAATGTTCTTTTTATATAAATCCTCATGCTTAAAAAATTACATGCAAACTAAATCTAAACTAAAAACATTGTAAATATATCACAGTCAAAAACTAATGAGGAATTTCTGGACCAGCATTCAAGGCCAGATGAGAACCCAGAGAAACAAGAGCAGAAGACAGTTTTCCCTGACAGTATTATATTATTTTGGCAAAGGCAGAGATCAAACGCTATGCCTGCACAGTGGGGGCTGGGGACATCTAACAGGAGACACTTGCAGCAATGACAACAACAAAAACTTGCAGCCTTGAACTTGGTTCAAGATGGTCATACACTGCCCCCAAGGACCCGGCAAAAGCAAACTCAAATTTCGTGTAATCCTTAAATACCTGCTAACATAATCACTGTGAAATACACCCTGTATTTAGCTGTCTGGACATCATTGGTGGCTTGGAAAAATTAATGTCTCAGTCCCAACACACTCATTCGACTGCCCTAGGTAGTGGCCTCAGAAGGACCCATACGCGATAATGAGGACACTATTCCAGGGGTGCTGGGCAGGGTCGCAGGGGCTAGAGCAGGTGAGCTGGGAACCCAGCAGGGGATCCCGTAGGACTGGTCTTTAGAGGACAGGGCTCTGGGCCCGGCCACATAGGAAAAAATACTCCACCAGCTCTCCCATACCTGGGCAAGCAGTGTCCTCACTGAAGTGTGAATTTCCTGCATCTGGGCCCCCAGGACCCACGTGAGCAATAGGCTCTGACTCACACCCCTGCTCCCTGTTTCATCCCCCACTCTCAGGGGGTCGTTGACCAGCCTGATGTCCAGGCAGGGAGAGATGGATGGTCACAGGGCAGGGACAAATGTGCATGAAGAAACTTGACCTACAAAACTACCTGGCCACCGGATAAGAGGCACATAGGGAGGAGGGGCTCTGAATTGCCACAATTAGTCCTCAGCAAGCAGAGCTTTGGGGCTTCCCTGCCATGCCCTGGGTTCCTCTGTTCACGCTCTTCACTCCTTGGACAAGGAGTTTCCTTCAGGGGACTGGAGAAAGGATATGGGGACAAAGACACATCCGCATTGCCTTTTGTTCCTGTCATCTAGGTGCAAGTGATCAGTCCCCCATTCTTTCTGCCGCCTCCTGACCCTCCTTCCAGGGTCCTGGTCCTGGGCCATATTGTGATGACTCTGACATCCATCCACATGGGTGTTAGTTTTTTTAAAAATGTTGTTCATTCTCATCTCCCAAATCCCCCTTTCTGCCTTCCCATTCCTTCTGCTCCATAGAACCCAAAGGGTATTTTACTGTAATTCATAATTTTCACAGCAACTAAAGCACACACACTGTTATTTTTGTTTCTGATCATAAGGAGCATGCTTTCCTATTTTATATCTCATGTGGAGAGGAATTGCATAGCTTAATGGTCACCCTGCTACATTTTATTCTCTTCATAATCACAATTCCACTGAAGCTACTCCATGTAACTCGTGGCTTCGCAGAGCCCTTCCCCCGACCCACCTGCCGCTACTGTGCTGCCGGAGACAGTTGAGAGGGAGCAACAGAGAGAGAGAGAGAGAGAGAGAGAGAGAGAGAGAGAGAGAGAGAGAGAGAGAATGTGGCTCAGACTCATTTTCTCATTCTTGCAAATCAGTGAAGCCTAACTCCATAGTAACAGTATCAGATTTCACCGAAAATTACCAATCTTATTTATGAATACAGCTGACAGTTGCAAAAAAATGATGAAACACAATAGCAAGTAGAATCCATGTTATATCAAGAAAGATTCATTTTGGACACCAGGGAGTAGAAGCTAGGATTATTTCTGCAATCTCTGTGTGATGGTGAACATGGAATTGGGGGGAGCAGATATAACGAGGTACTGAGACATAGCCAGATACCTTGGGACTGGGGCCACCAGTGGATCGTAGGGTGCTCCGTTTGGTGAGACATTGACCCGCATTCCTGAATGCCTCAGTCCCTTGTAGTTATTGGTCGATGCGAGGTTCCAGCACCTGCCTCTTTCAAGGTCTCTCCCAGGGGACATCAGGGTGAACACTGGGGCAGGAAGAGAGGGAAACTGATTTGCATGAAGAATCTCCTCCTCCTAACGGGTCTGGGGAGGCATGAAAAGGCCCTGAGAACAGCAATCCCCAGTGGAGGAGTCGGAGGCCACCGAGCCCTTGCGCGTGTCCTCAGCATGGCTTGGACAACGCTTCTTCTCGGGCTCCTCGCTTACGGCTCAGGTCAGGGGAAGGGACTCTGCATCCCTGGGAGGCCCACATACAGCAGGGTCTCGGGGTGACCCTCATTTCCATAATAATAACTGTGTCTCTCCTGTGGGTTTTAGGGGCTGATTCTCACTGTGGTGACCCAGGAGCCATCACTGTCAGTGTTTCCAGGAGGGACGACCACACTCACCTGGGGCCTTAGCTCTGGATCAGTCTCTACGGGACACTACCCCAGCTGGTACCAGCAGACACCGGGCCAGCCTCCACATAGGCTTATCCACAGCACGAACGTCCACTCCTCTGGGGTGCCTGATCGCTTCTCAGGCTCCATTGTTGGGAGCAAAGCCACGCTCACCATCACGGGGGCCCAGACTGAGGACCACAGCGACTATCACTGTGCACTGTATATGGGTAGTGGCACTTCCACAGTGATTTAAAGCCATGGGGAAGTGCAGGAAAAACATCTGCTGCTTAGAATTCCTTAGCCCTCAGCAGCAGAAGAAAGGTGAGGTGCTGGAAAAGGTAATCACCACAGTGTCAGAGAGTCTCTTCACCCCATTCTCCTATCCAGGGGTTCATTGCCATGTGCCTCATCCAGTCTCTCCCAGGGTGTGTCCATCTCTCCAGTGTGACTGCTCCAAGACTATGCTTCCTCTTTCCCTCTCTGCCTGGAGTAAAGAGTGAAGGGGCCCTGCTCCAAAATACACAAACCAACAACAGGAGTCAGAGACCCAGTAAGACTCTTCAGATTCAAGGAGCATTAACGAACATAGCCTCATTAATTTCACCATGGAGACCAAATTGTATTTTGTTTCACACTGAAATTATAGCATTACCTGGGATTTGGTTAGAAATGCAATTCCTCATCCTAGATCTACTAAATCAGAAATTATTTTAGTGCCTAAAACTCGGTTTCAACAAGCTTGCTAGGAGATTTGTATGAATATTAACATTTCAGCGGCAACTTCTATTATTATAAAATCATTTTTGCACATTTCTGCTTAAAATGCAGTCGGGATAATATTCCATGACTCAGTCGCTCCCAATTTCCCATCCAAAAATCCAAGAATACACAGAAACAGATTTAAAATCTAAGCCCAATGCTGAAAACTATGACTTGATTTCAAACTACAGCCTGAAGACAGGGGAAATCTCCACAAATGTAAGTTCTTCTAAGTAATAGTTGATGGATCATATAAATATTTATGTTATTAGAAACCTTCCATGCAGGGTTGGCTTTCAGAGACAGTCCTACCACCCAGTGAGATGACTCCCCCTGGTACTAGGACACCAAGGGACAGAGTGAAAGTTACAGCACTAACCGAACTTTCCCAAAACATGCAGTGAATTGGAGAAACAGTGTGAAATTACAGCGTAATTTAATCTTCTGCTGTCTCTATTTAAAATCATATTAGGAAAGTATTATGCTGAGGCCATACAACATTTGGTAAAAAGCAGTATAGATGAGGTTTGGGTCAGCCTGCCAGTAAAGAACCACGACCAGCTGAGCTGCTTGCTGAAGCTCCCTTCAAACAGAGGAGGATGCTCCTGAACCACTTTATTCAGAAAATTGTCAGCAATTCCTACATATTCAAATACCCTGAAGTTCGGTCCACTTTGAATATCTCTCAGTCTCAAGGACCTAAACTTAGGTCCTCCACCAAGCCCTTCTTAGCAAATGAAGCTCGGCCATCATCCAATCCTCATGATAAACCAAGACTTCGTATCTTGAAAGTGATTGGGAAGGCCGTTTTAGAGAGGATCATTTAGCAAGACACAAGGCAGAAGAAGCATTCTATGCAGTCAAAGGTTTGTCAAAGAAAGCAATCCCTAAAAAGAAGGAGGCGAAACTTATTATGTTGGAGCAGAATGTTCTGTTGAAGAGTAAGATTTCCGGAAAGTAAGCTTGTAAAAAAAAAAAAAAGGAAAAAGAAGAAGAAGAAAAAGAAAACGAATGAGAAAAACCCGTTTCCTGGTGGAACTTCACTTCTCTTTCCAGATTGCTGACACATTGTACACCGTCCTAGACTACATCAAAGGTGGAGAGTTACTCTACCGTCTCCAGAGGAAGCACTGCTTCATGGAATCACAGGCTGAAATAGCCATGGCCTTGGGTTACCTGCGCTCTCTGAACATCATTTATAGAGGCTTAAAACCAGAGAATATTTTCCTTGAGTCACAAGGACCCACTGCCCTTGCTGACTTTAGAGTCTGCAACAAGGAGAACACTGAACACCATGGCACGACATCCACCTTCTGTGGCACACCTGAGTATCTGGCACCTGACGTGCTTCATGAGCAGCCTTAAGTCAGGAGGGTGGACCGGTGGTGTCTGGGGGCCCTCTGGTATGAGATGCTTGTGGCCTGCCTCCCTTTCATAGCTGAAACACAGCTGACATGTACGCCAACGTTCTGACTAAGCACCCCCAGTCGAAGCCAAATGTGACAAACTCCAAGAGACACCTCCTGGAGGGCCTCCTGCACAGGACAAAGGGGCCTTAGCTCTTTGATGCCGGGGATGACTTTATGGAGGTTAGGAACTGTGTCTTCCTCTCACTAAGTGAGATGATCTTATTAATAGGAAGATCACTCCCCTTTTAAACCAAATGCGAGTGGACTCAGTGACCTGCTGCATTTCGATCCTGAGTTTCCTGAAGAGCCTGTCCCCAACCCCACTGGCGGGTGTCCTGACAGCCTCCTCACCACAGCTGCTGTCAAGGGAGCTGCCCAGGCTTTCCTAGGCTTTCCGCATGCTGCTCTCTTGGAATCTTTCTTCTGAACGCTCTTACTTAGGGTAGTTTTGAAATATTTTATATGTGTTCTAAATGGTTTAATTAGCCTTTTGGTGGAGCTGCCAGCTGACAGGACACCTTTAAAGAGAATTTTCACATCTCTGGAAGCTTAGCAATTTTATGCCCACTGTTTGCTGGAAGCTCTTCAAAGAGCACATCCTCCTTGCAGTGAGCTCCTGACGTTTTCATTTTTATTTTTGCTTCCAATGTGGTGCTGTGTCTGAAATGAGTATGCGAGGACTGCCTTAAACAGATGCAGAAGTGTTGTTAGAAGGAGGATGCTGTTCTAAGAAGGAACCTTCTACAGGTCTGTCTGGGTTCTAATAATGAATACGAAGAATCATGCCTTTTCTGATGAGATTGTGTTAGCTCCAAAACTTTTCCTGCTGCAGAGTATTTCAGTTTCTTGTGTTGCTTTGTGGATTCACTGTGTGATCAGAGGTATGAGTGTAGGATGCTTGATCACAGATGGATTTTCTTATAAGCATCAATGTGACATTTTCAGGACACAAGAACACGGGACACTGTTTCTTCCATATTCGGAAGATAAATTTATGTGTAGATTTTTCTTTTTCTTTCTTTCTTTCTTTGGCAAGATATAATTAATAGGCCAGGCACAGTGGCTCACGCCTGTAACCCTACCACTCTGGGAGGCCAAGGGGGGAGGCTCACTTCAGATCAGGAGTTCCAGACCATCTTCAGCAACAGTAAGACCCCATCTCTACTAAAAATAGAAAAATTATCTGGGTGTCATGGTGGGAACCTGTAGTGCCAGGTACTCTGGAGGCTGAGGCAGGAGGATCGCTTGACGCCAGGAGTTTGAGGTAGCAGTGAGTTATCACGATACCACGGCACTCTAGCCCGGGCAACAAAGCAAGACTCTGCCTCAAAAAAAAAAAAAAAAAAAAAAAAGAAAAGAAAAAATAAATAACATAAATTACCAGAGAGGTCAAAGAAAATCATTCAAGAGAATAAAACTTATTTTAACTGAATGAATATTAAAATGTAACATAGTAAATCTGTGGAATTCGGTGGAAGCCGAACTTAGAGGCAAATTAAAAGCACTGCTTGCTTATAAATGTTAAAAAAGAATAAAAAACTAAAATCATCAACCTATGCTTTCACTTTGAGAAACTAGAGAAAGAGCACAGTAACCTAAAGTAATGAGAAGAGAAAAAAATTTAGCAAACTCAAACTTAAAACAATAAAAAGAGAAAAATCAATGAAGCTGAAAGCTAGTCCTGTGAAAAGATCAATTATTAAACCTCTGACCAGGCTGATCAAGAAAATAAAGAGAAGACATAAATTTATCTCTGCCAGGAATTAAAGTGGGTATGTCACTACTAATTCCCTAGACATTAAAAGGGAATAAATGAAATACTAAATACAACGCTATGGACATAAATTTGCAAACTAGTTGTAGTGGATCAATTCTTTGAAAGGTGCAAACTACAAAAACAAAAACTAATCTTTGCTAGAATTTTTATAGAAATTGCATTGAACATAAAAATTAAATTGGTGATAATTTACATCTTAACACTACTGAGTCTTTCAGTCCAGAAACAACTGCCTTCCCCACCCACTTAGCTCTTCTTTGATTTCTTTCATCAGAGTTTCGTACATTTCTGCATATGGTTCTTGCATGTGTGTTGTCAGATTTATGTCTAAGTACTTCACTTTTGGTGGTATTACTAATGGTATTTTTTAACCTTAAATTTCAATTATTGCCTATCCTTACATAGTCTTTGAAGTTATCAACAAGCAAACAATTGACTTTTACATTTTGACCTCATACACTGTGATCTCACTGAAGTCACCTATGAATTCCAAGAGTTTTTTTCTCTAGCTTCCTGGGGATCTTTTTTTCAGAGTATTTGCTCCCTTCCGATATAGGAATTCCTTTTATTTCTTTTTAGTGCTTTATTGCACTGGCCAGAATTCCCAGTACACTGCTGAAAAGGAGAGGTGAGAGAAGACATCCATTTATCTTTCTTTTTTTTTACTTTTTTTTTATTTCAGCCTATTACAGGGGTACAAATGTTTAGGTTCTATGTATTGCCTTTGGCCCACCTGAGTCAGAGCTCCATTTATCTTATTCCACATAGAAGGGTAAAACATTCAGTATATCACCATTAAGCAGGATCTTAGCCATAATTTTTTAAAGATATACTTTACTATGTTAAGGAAATTTCCTTCTATTTCTGATTTGCTGTGATATTTTTATCATGAATGAATGTTGCATTTTTTTGACTTTTTAAATTTGTTGAGATGATATATGATTTTTTAATTTAATCTGTTAAGGTAGTGAATTATATATTAACTTATTTTTGAATATTGAACAAGCCTTACATTTCTGAATAAGCCTCACTGTTTTGATTTTTTCTCCTTTTTATAGATTTTTTTTGTATTACTCTTTTTGTGGCTGCATTTGACTTGTGAATGCCGTGTTGAGGATTTTTGTGTCTGTGTTCATAAGGGGTATTGGTCTATAGTTTTCTTTATACATAATGTCATTGGCATTGGTATTAAAGTAAAAAATGAGATAGTTTCCTGAGAGATGGGTTAATTTTATAAAATATGAAATGAAAAGTGTTCCCTTTTCCATTTTCTATAAGGGATTTCATAGAATTCTTAGTATTCTCTTTTTCAGTGTTTGGTAGAATTTACCATTTAAATTGTCTCAGCATGGAGTTTCCTTTTCTGGAAGGTTTTTAGCCACAAAATTTAGTTTCCTAAATAGGACTATTTATCTTTTTCTTCCCAGTGAGTTTTTGGTAATTTTGATATTTACCATAGTTATATAGGATGCTACTATTAGGGAAGGCTGGGTAAGGATATATGTGCTATCTTTGCAATATATATGTACATTTAAAATTATTCTAAAATAAAACTATCCCATTTCCTTTCCCTGAGTTTAATCACCAACATCTGTACTGGACTATGTCTTAGGTCAGGCTGTAAAGCTCTACATTCCATCTAGCATGGGTATATTCTCCAGGTAATACTCTCATGAAAAATATAAAAAATACTTACCACATTATGCCAATTTTTCATTCATTCAGCTTGAAGTTCAAAATAAATGCCTTTGACTGAGGTTTGGGGACAGAAATATAACTTCTTTCATCATTCAAAACACTCAAGTAAACAAGTGAAAATAGATGACATAAAACTGAAATACAGGCATTAGAGTATATTATTGAAAAAAACCTAGAGAAAGAAGTCCAAAAAGGAGTGACCAAATAGCAGACTAACTTTGATATTGGATTGGCCTGTAAAATACAGGAGAAAATGTCAAAAAGAATAAACATTTATTTGTTTAAAGAAAGAGGTACAAGTCACCTGCATATTTCCTAGCACTGTTCACATTCTACAGTAGATGTCACCAGGGGGTGCTGTGGGTCTTCCTGGAAGTGAGTCAGGTCTAGAGCCAACTCATGAGCTTCAAGGATCCCTGGCTCTGGACCCTTGGCCATTGATTGGACTGTGACAAGTTACAGAAGCTGCTTCCTCTCTTGGGGTAAACTCCACAGCCACCCAAGGCAGTGGAGCTTCTTTTGCATCTGAAAACTTAGAATTGGGTATGAGTTTGAGGGTAGGTAAAGGGACTAGATTTGCATACAGAGCCACAGAAACAAATACCCCCTCAACACATGTGCACCTCAGGTGACTATAAAAGAAACATCGGAGAGTCCAGCACAAGCTCTGGGGCCAGGAGGTCTTTGGGAACATCTGCACCATGACCTGGACTCCTCTCCTCATCTTTCTCCTCACTCACTATCCAGGTTCATGAAGATTTCAGAGACCAGCCTTTGGAGGGATCCTTCTCTCTTCCCTCTTCATTCCTAACAAGTGTCTGTTTTTTGTTTTAGGGTCTACTTCTCAGGCCGTGGTGACTCAGGAGTCCTCAGTGACTGTGTCCCCAGGAGGGACAGCCACTCTCACCTGTGGCTCAAGCACTGGAGCAGTCACCTATGGTCACTATCCATACTGGTTCCAGCAGAAGCCTGGCCAAGCCCCCAGGACACTGATTTATAACACAAATAACAAACACTCATGGACGCCTGCCAGGTTCTCAGGCTCCCTCCTTGGGGGCAAAGCTGCCCTGACTCTCTCAGGGGCCCAGCCCGAGGATGAAGCTGAGTACTACTGCTGGCTAGTATACAGTGGTGTACCACAGTGGCAGACTGAAATGAGGAACCAAGACATAAACTCAGCCTGAGTCTATGAATAAACTCATGAATTAATAAGTGTCAAATGATCAGTTTCCTGAGCTCTCCAGATAGTATAAATGAGAGAAAGCTGAAAGAAAAGACATTCAAATGATTCCTACCCCACACTGAGCACAAAATATTAGACATCACGATGACTGATTTGGGAGGAGGTTTTCTAATGAAATTAGAGCCCAATTATTTTACAATTCACAGGGAATGGTGAAATCTGGATCAGCTGAAGGGATTGATGTCAAACATTTTTCCCTCCATTGAGAATTATCCCAAGATGGACTTTGTCAGCCAGACCAAGCCCTTGGCCCACCAGAGTCTATAAATGATGCCATAATTTGAGGATCAAATGATCACTTCCCTCTGCTCCCTAGTGAAGAAAGGGCCACATGAAAATGGTGGAAAATTTCACAGCATTTTTACTCACTTTTTTTCATAATCCTTTGCCCACATTGCAAAGTATAATTTGTGTGAATTGTAGCCTAATCCCCAGTTCCCTTCTAAAAAAGGCAGAGAGCAGAGTGGACCAAATTTGCAATATTCTCATGCAGCTATGGACTATCTGAGATCTAAGACTGTGTGTCATCTAACTCAGGATTCATATGACCAAAAGAGGCTCAAATCTCAGGCAAGGGGAAGTCACAGGGAGTACAGGGCTCATGGAAACTGCAAGGGGACTATAGATCCACAGAAAACTGGAGCAAGATTACTGACTGAGGAGTACAATAGAACACCTAGGCCCTAAAAACAAGCAGTGGTGAGACTCTTAGGAAAATTAAGACATTCAAAATCAGCCATGTGTACAGGGAAATTGGAGGAAAAAGCACATACACAGGCTCAGGAAAGACACACATGTCCAGAAAAGGCCTAAGACGATCTTAAGCCTTCATGCTAAGAAGATTAATGAAGTTATTTGCCTACATGGAGCCAGTCTACAAAGACTGAGAGGATGCTTTTTCTTTTGTTTTTTTTTCCCCCAAATTCCCCATTTTCAGCAAAAGATGATACGGCATACAAAGAAACAGAGGGAAATAGTTTATTCAAAGGAAAAAAATAAATCTCCAGAAACCAACCATAAAGAAACATAGGCTTCATACTTACTAGACAGAGACTTTTTTGTTAATTTTTTTTTATTTCAATAGATTTGGGAATATATATAGTTTTTGGATACATGGATGAATTGTACAGTGGTAAAGTAGAGAGAGACTTTAAAACAACTATCTTAAACATGCTCCAAGATATAAAGAAAAACACAAAGAATAAAGAAAATCAATAAAATGATATGTGAACAAAATAAAAATACCAACAGGAGATAACAGTTAAAAAAAGAGACAAACAGGCATTATGGAGCTGAAAAATATGATAACTGAATTGAAAAATTCACTAGAGGGATTCAACAGTGTACATGAAGATAGATCATTTGCAATTACTGAGTGACAGGATCAAAATGAAAAGGAATAAAGAAAAGTTAACAGAGTTTAAGTACCTACCTTATGGGAAAATATTAAGCAGACATATATCACCTTGAGGGAAAAGGCAGAGAGCTTATTTGAAAACATAGTGGCCAAAACATCTGAAATTTGAAGGAAAAAAAGTGGATACACAAATACAAGAAGCTCTTAAACTCCAAATAGGATAAATTCAAAGAGAACATTATATATAGAAAGCCACATTATAATCAAATTGTCAAAATTCAGAGACAAAGAGAATCTTGAAAGCAGCAAGAGAAAAGGAACTCATCATGTACAAGAAATCCTCAAAGAGATTATCAACAAGTGTCTCAGCAAAAATCTTGCAGAAATCTGCAAGGCCAAGGAAAGTGGGATAATATATTTAAAGTGCTAAATGGGTGGGGAAAAGGTACTAACAACTGAGAATTTTATATCCAGAAAAACTTTCTTCAAAAATGAGGTAGAAATAAAGACATTCCCCCGAAACAAAAGTTAAATGTGTTCATTTCCACTAGATTTGTAATGCAATAATAAATGCTAAAATGAAAAAGAAAATTACCCAGTAAAGATAAATACATGAACACATATAAAAACTAGTATTGTAAGTTTAAAGTTCTACTTTTTACATTTTTACAAGATTTAAAGAATGAAAGCATAAAATAACTATACATCTATGTCAATGGGTATATAATACACAAAGACGTAATTTGTCGCAAGTATAACAAAAACGGGAGGTGAGTTGTAAGAGAAGTAGAGGTTTGGATATGATTGAAGTTAAGTTGGCATCATTTTAAAATAAATAATCACAAATTTAGGATATTATATATAATCCCTGTGGTAACTACTAAAAGAGTATCTATAACAAATAAAAAAAAGAAAATGAGAAGAGAATTAAAACAGGCTATAACAAAAAATCAGCTAAACACAAAAGAAGGCAGTAAGGAAAGATATGGGGGACAAAAAAGCTGTAAGATATGCAGAAAAAAAACAGCAAAATGGCACATTAAAACAGTTATTTTAAATGTGAATGGATTCAACTACTCCATCGAAAGCCATAGATGGATACAAAGGATGAAAAAGCTGCAGAAGACTCACTTTAGATCCAAGGACCCCATAGGTTGAAAGTGAAAGGATAGAATATGATGTTCTATGTAAATATTCACCAACAAAGAGCAAGGATGGCTGTACTAATATAAGAAAAAAGTAGATTTTTAAGTCAAAAATTGTTACAAAGACAAAGAAAGGTCAGTTCACTATTTAGATATAACAATTATAAACACATATACACCAAACATAAGAGCTCCTATATATATGAAACAAACATTGACAGAATTGAAGAGAGAAATAGACAGTCCTATGATAGCATGATCCTTTAATACCCGTTTTCATTAATGGATAGAACAACCAGACACAATGTCAATAAAAATATAAAGAATTTAACACTATAGATTTAACAAATATATACAGAACACGCTACACAACTACACTAAAATATCAACTTTCTCAAAAGCACATGAAACATTCTCTAATATAGACCACATATTAGGTCACGAAATAAGTCAATACCTTTTAAAAGATTGAAATCATTCAAATTATCTTTTTTAAAGATAATGGAATGAAACTAGAAAACAACAGCAGAAGGAAGACTTGACAAGGACCCACAAATATGTGGAAATTATATAACGTACTCTTAAGCAATTAATGGCTCTAAGAAGAAATCACATGGGAAATGAGAAACTACCTTCAGATAAATGAAAATGAAAACACGATGTACCAAAACTTATGAGGTATTGCAAAAGCACAACTAAGAAGGAGATTTATAAATGAAATGCTTGTATTAAAAAGGAGGAAATAAATCAACAATCTAACTTTACACATTAATGAACTACAAATTAAAAACAAACTAAACCCAAAGCTAGCCAAAGGAAAAAAGAAAGTAATAATTATTAGAGCAGAGAAAAACAAAACAGATCATACAAAACAATAGAGAATATCAGCAAAACCAAGTTGGTTCCTTGAAAAGATAAACGAAATTGACAAATCTTTAGTTAGAATAACTAAGAAAAAAGATAGAAGCCTCAAATAACTAAAACCACAAATGAAAGAGTGGACATTACAACTGATTACACGAAAATAAAAATGATTACATGAAAGTCCTAAGAATAATTGTAGGCCAACAAATTGGATAACCTAAGTGAGATGGACAAATTCATAGAAACACACACCTACCAAGATTGAACCATGAAGAAATAAAAAAAACCCAAAACCGAATAGACCTAAAACAAGTAAAGAAAATGAGTCAGTATATAAAAACTTCTCAACAAAGAAGAGCTAACAACAAGATGGCTTCAGTGAATTCTACCAAAGATTAAAAGAATAACTAATACCAGTCCTTCTCAAACATTTCCAAAAAGCGGAACAGGGAGGAACACTTCCTAACTCATTCTATGAGGCCAGCATTGACCTGACACCAAAGCCAGAAAGAGACCCTACAAGGCAAGAAAAATACAGACCGATATCCCACATGGATGTTGATGAAAAAAATCTCAATAAAATACAAAATTTTGGTTTGAAAACCAAATTCAACAGCATATTAAAAGGATTGTACACCATAACCAAATGGGATTTATTCCTGGAATGCAAGAATGGTTCAACATTCTAAAATCTATCAATACAGTACACCACTTTAACAGAATGAAGGGGGTGACACATGGTCATCTCAATTGATTCAGAAAATCATTGAACAACATTCAATACCCTTTTTTTTGGATCAATACCCTTTTATGATAAAAAAAAAAAAACACTCAACAATCTGTGAGTAGAAGGAAACTACCTCAATATGTTAAAGACCATATATGAAAAACCCACAGCTAACATCATACTCAATGGTGAAAAATTAAAAGTTTTTCCTCTAATACCAGGAAGAAGACAACAATGACCATTTTCACCACCTCTATTCAACATAGTACTGGAGGATCTTGCCAGAGATATTAGGCAAGAAAGAAAAATAAAAGTTAGAAATAAAGAGGTAAAATTATCTGTGTGCAGATAACATTATCTTACACATAAAAGTCTTAAAAGTTATGCAGAAAAAACCTGTTAGAATTACTAACAGAATTCAGATTTTCAGCAAGACAGCTGAACAGAGACAGCTAGCATTCATCTCTTCTTCAGAGAGCAATCATAAAATTCATCAAATACTCACACTACAAATAGATCATCAGATTAACAAAATGCTTGAAGGTAATAGAGAGCCAATGTGGAGACACTGAGGGTGAAGGCAAAAGCCAGACTTCTAGTGCACAAACACTGAGAGCCTTCGGCAGCCCCTGGACACAGACCCAAGGAAGGAGTAAGCAGAAACCTTTGGGACTTGCACTGTCACCTTAGACCTTTGCATTTTTGGCTACAGGGGAACACTTTGACTGCTGCAGACTTACAAAGTGGTATGGGGAGCTACCAGGAGATCATGCTGAGGCATTGCTTGAGCTCACATGGGCTCCACAGACTTTGGAATCCTGGGCACCTATACACAGAGCCAAATGAGGAGCCTTGTTCCCAGTGCTTTACATCCTGCCCTGAGGTAACTTCTGCCTGACTGCTGGGTCAGGGAGGGACAGAGGGACCCAGATCATTTCCCACACCCCACAGTCAACTTTTGCCACCACAGCTGTGGGCCACTGCAAAACCAAGGGGTGTTCAGATTAAGCTCACTGCTTCCACAGGGCAGGGGACACTCTGCTGACCCCACAACTGATTTACAGCGAAACAACAGTTGTCCTGCTTCAGCGGTCAACGGGCCACCTGGGACCAGCCTGCATCTCCCTGTATTGGTCAGAGCTTAAACTCAGGGAACCTCAGGACTTTCTGCTGGCCTGATCCCATACTCCCAGGACTTAATTGCATTGTTCAGGGGCAAAGAGGAGAGACCTGGGGACTGATCTTGAGTGGGGAGGGAGCCCACACAAGCAAAGCTGAGAGGAAACTGTGGTGTGGGCCCCATGCTGAAGCACCTGTGCAGAGCACATCCCACCCCATACAGAAAGGCTGAGAAAGCCAGCTTTTGATTCTGGGCAGGTCCTGGGAAGGGAAGATCACAATACGCAGCGACATTGCTGCATGAGGGCAGTTGCCTTTTGACTATCCTGGCCAGTTTGGGCTGCTGCAGGCAGCCAGATGCTAGAGGGAGTTCCAACAGGAAAGGGGAATAGGAAAAGAGAGAAATACACTCTTACCTGCTGGTCTGTGAATTCCAGACTGTCCCTTATCCACAAGCAGTTTCTCTAGCATGGCAGGGCCACCTTAGACCTCCCTGGGGCTATGCCCAGGAGCCCATGATACAACCCTTGACCCCTGTTGAGACAGTGCTTGAGCCCACCTTTAGGAAGCCAGAATATAGTTTCACCTGATCCAGCTTCATGCCCCCATCTGCCTTGGTGTTGGCAAAGTATAACAAGGGGTACCCTGGGAGTTCCAGCTTCCTTCCCATTGCCCAGGATGTCTGAGCGCTTCTCCTGGTGACTAGGGCTAGGCATAGGTCCTTCAAACACCACAGCTCTCTCCTGCAAGCAGTACCTACTGGACAGGAGGTCAACATCTGTAGCCCATTGCAGCATTTACTGATTTAATTGCATAGGGCTTGGCTGACTCTTACCCACAAGTGCGACCTACTGACCTAGAGATTAAATTGAATGTTCCAATATAACTCACAGTATTATGATTCCACAGGGCAGCAGAAAGAGA